>PVHT021183518.1:24672791-24718495 GCA_004024745.2 Catagonus wagneri | reverse complement strand
TAATCGGGTCACCACATGGTGCAGTGGGAAAACCTGACAGAAATCTGTAAACCAGCTATAATGCAAAAATAAAAATAAAAATAAAAATAAAAAAATAAAAAAAAAAAATAAAAATTTTTATGGAACCACAAGAGACCCAGAATCACCAAAGCAATTCTAAAGAACAAAAACCAAGCAGGAGGCATAACTCTCCCAGACTTCAGGCAATATCACAGGGCCACAGTAATCAAGACAGTGTGGTACTGGACATACAGACCAATGGAACAGAACAGAAAACCCAGAAATAAACCCAGATGCCTACAGTCAATTGATTTTTGACAAAGGAGTCAAGAACATAAAATGGGAAAAAGATAGCCTGTTCAGTAAGCATTGCTGGGAAACCTGGACAGCTGAATGCAAATCAATGAAATTAGAACACACTCTCACACCATGCACAAAAATAAACTCTAAATGACTTAAAGACTTAGGTATAAGAGAAGACACCATTAAACTCCTAGAAGAAAACATTGGTAAAACATTCTCTGACATCAACCTTACAAATGTTTTCTCAGGTCAGTCTCCCAAAGCAACAGAAATTAAAGCAAAGATAAACCAATGGGACTTAATCAAGCTTTTGTTGTATTTAAATAATGTATCTCATAGCCTCAGTAACATTGGGGAACAGAAGGAATGTTAAAATGAAAGCACCTTGAACAGATGAGGACATACCATACATTTAAACTATATAAATCTATTCTCAATTGCAGTCCAACCTGTAATATGACTCAAACACTTGCAGAGAGTTCTCATTATAACATTTTTTTTTCCCAAGCAAGAATCATCTGTACTTTTGGAGGACATTTTTTTTTAAGTGGTGGCGTTAATTCACTTGATCTTCATTCCTCTTTTTCCTTTTCTCATCACTTCCTTTACCCTTTGCATTATTTTAGTAAATTGGCTCCATTCTCCTTAATACATCCTAATTTCACTGGCTTTACTTCTGCTCAGTGAATCTCCAAACTCATGAAATGATCAGTCTTCTAACTTACATGAAAGGCTTTTCACAAGTAATTGGATACACAGCCATCATATAGCTATTGTGCTGCAGATAATTTCATTATGTCTGTTTGAAGAGGTGAAAAAACATAAAGACTCAAAACGAGGGAACAGCATAGCTCTGCCTTTTATATAAGTAATACATTTTCTCATAGTTTTTTCTTATCCCTGGAACTTTGTTAACTCACTAAGCTGCTTTGTCATTCATATATCAATACACACACACACACACACACACACACACACATATATATACACCAACTTCACTAAAAAAATTTTGAAAGCAAAAAGCACTGAAATGAGATTAATTTGCCACTAGGATAAAACATGTTACAGTTTTTTAATTTTAATGTTTTAGTCCCTAACTGAATGACTTGACATTCCTTTAGTTCAGAGAACACTTTTAGGAATCTTTTCTTAATTGTGTTTTTTTAAACCTCTTCAGTATATTATTATCTTTGTAACCCATGTGTTTGGTCATTGAGAGCAGAACCTCTTGTTTTCTTCTGAATAAACTAAAGAAACAGTAGTTGTTCTCCCTTTAGTTAATTGAGAAGAGTGCTGACTTTGATTCTTCCCCAACGCCCAACCGGGTAAATTATGCAGGTCAAGTGATGGAATTAGATCATTACAGAATTTCACTCTTGGAAGCACATGGAACCTAAAAACCAGATTCCTATTGGACTGCATAGGTCCCTTAATCAACACTTGATTTTTTCATGACTATAAAGCTTAGTCTTTTATAATGCACTTACAATTTTTTTAATAGTTTCTTAGAGGAAATGTGGTTAGTACAAAAAGTCTGGTTCATTTAGTTTTAGTTCCATGACACCTTGTTAATAATTGAATTATGAAGAGGATTTTAACAATTTTGTCCTTGAATAAGCACTTGTCTCTATGGGAAAGTAGTTGTATTAGGGCAACCATGGGTGAAAGAAATGTAAAGACTGCTTATTCAACTGACCAGATTGAATGGAACATTGGATGCACAGGAACAATAAGCTTAAAATGTAGGCTAGGATCAGAATATGAGAGGTTTTTAATGTCAAAATATGCAGTTTGAATATAATCTAGCAAGTAATTGAGAAATACTAAAGATTTGCCTAGAGATGCATGACTCTTCTAATACAAATGTGCTTTGTCATTTGAGGCAATTAAATGTCTGTTTAATATAACATACAGATATCATCTTAGATATATATCTGAAGGTGAACATAAACAAAATTAAATTTCTCAGGCATTTACAGGTTTAGCAATGTTATAGTATTTTATGACTATCGCTTCCAGACCATAAAAGCATAGTAAACCTCAAAGGTAGGGCTGGGTTTTCCATGTAATATGATGGATATTTCCAGTCTCAATCATCCTGGAAAGAAGTTAAGCCAAAGAAAGACAACAAAAACCTGGTGAACAGAAATTTAGATATAGTGTAGAGAAATATCCTCTCTCTGTGTTGCTGGGAGCTATGGAGGATCATGCTCTGAACTGTAGACAGGTGGTAAGTGGTTCTAATGCTAAGGAACAGAGGGAAGTCAGGAAGGACTCAGCTGAAGACTATTCAAGGAGCCAGTTTAGCAGAGGACAGTAGAATAGCTGGTATTGCTCGAGTGACATTCCCCGTTCATTATTCCCTAAGCTTTAGTGAAGCCTCTTTAAATAGATATTGTTTGGGCTTGGTCGTTTGCACCTACACTTTGGAAATGGAGAAAGGGGAAAAAAAGATTGGCAGGAACTTCACAGCAGAGAAGAGTGTTCTCTCACATAGAGTCAGGGTCATGAGTCACATTGGGAAGGAATGAAAAAGTCTACCTGCAAAGTGACAATCTCATGGAGAAATGACTGGTGACAGTAGAATGAAAATTATCACGGAAAAAAAAATGGGACAGTGGAGCATAAGCCATTAATAGTCTATGTCAGTGACTATTAGAAAATGCAGCTCTGGAATAGCCTCTGACAATGGCATGTAGGGTTGCAGTGTGAGGAAGTGATTCAATGCTCTTAAATGCAGTTAGGCACTTTAAATTCAGAGAATATTCAAGGAAAGACATGAAAAAGTGGGTAGAGAAAAAATAGCAGCTCTGGGCTTCAAAACTGTGTGTAACTATATAGGACATTTTGGTTGAAATGACGTGTTGAATGAATACATGGTAGGGAATATGCTTTAGTTGCATTGTTTTCTTGTTGAGATCACCAGAGGACAATGTTGAGCTGCAACAGCATAATCATTTCTAAAATGACTAGTTATCTATTAACTGAAGTTCCAAAATTTAAACCAGATTTTATTTCTATAATAATTCTTTATCAAGTGAAAATAAGTCATGTATGTGTTTATACAGAAAGCATTAGGGATCTACTGAAAAAAAAAAAAAAGATGATCCTAATACTCCCCCCCAAAAGAAAATAATTGTTATTTTTTTAATGGTTACAAAACCTCCTTTCCCACAAGTCTTGAAATTTTGCAAAAGCCTTAGGGACTACTTATCACATGCCATATATTTCAACATCTGAGATATAGAATACATATTTAAAAACTAAATGCTTGTGAGCTCCCATTTGATTTGAAAGAACATGAATTATTTATGCTAAATAATGTTTAAGAAAATAAAATTATTTTTCAGTTTGAAGACTTCTAAGAAAGGAATAAATTATCCATTTTTCTTGGACTAAGCTATTCATTCATAACTCCTCTCTTTGCAGCTGGAATAAGCATGAAATGTGTGGTTAAAAACAAACTAGCCATAACGGGCAAAACATTTACAGCTGTGGTATCTGCAGTCTCTTACCTGCAATAATTAATGAATATCTACCTTTGCAGTATGAAAATTAAGTTCATGTATAAGAAAATTCTTCAGAAACTGTGAAACCCTGTGACAATAATAGTTCTCAATGTATTGACTAGTAAGCATAATCATTAATATTCAGTCTGGTAATTAACATGCTAATTCCCACTACATGCTGTTTTCTCAAGTCGTATATTTTCTTTACAAAGAAAACTCCATTGAGAAGGAATGAGTCTTTAAGAATATAAAGCAGGAGTTTCCACCATGGCTCAGAGGAAACGAACTTGGCTAGCATCCATGAGTACGCTGGATCAATTCCTGGCCTCATTCAGTGGGTTAAGGATCCCACTGAATTGGGATGTAGATTGATGTAGGCTGCAGATGAAGCTCAGATCCCTCATTGCTTTGGCTGTGGCTTAAGCCAGTGGCTACAGTTCCGATTGTACCCCTAGCCTGGGAACCTCCATATGCCTCCAGTGAGGCCCTAAAAAGCCAAAAAAAAAAAAAAAAAAGATAAAGCATAGGGGAAGATAAATCTCTTTTATTCAGTAGACATTTGCTATGTCAGGTATTCTGAGTTCTGGAGAAATAAAGGAGAATCTCCATCAAGAAATTCAGAATCAAGTAAGAAGTCAAGAAGACAAACAGTTGAAATATAGAGTGGCAAATGCAGTGATATAGAAAGGTAAGTACAAAGTCCAGAGATAATGCAGAGAAGGAAGCAATTAAACCTGCTTGGAGGTTGAGACTGAGTTAAGACTTTGTTGCAGAGCTTGTTGGAATTCTTCAGTTAGCTAAGTAAATGAGAGTCTTAGGGCATGAAACAATATGCAAACATGCGTAGGTGAGTGACAGTGTTATATGCTTATGGCATTTCAAATATTGCTGTAATATAAGATGAAGAATAAAGAAAGTGCTAAGAAATACAGATCAAAAAGTAGGTCAGGACTAGAGCATGAAATTTCAGCCATGCTAAAATATTTGGCTTTTTTGCTTAAAGTGATGGAGCTAAGACAGAACTACTTACTCCACATATTGAGCCTGTCACAAGAGAATAGAAGGGAAGATAGGGGTTTTGATCTTATAAAGTTATGCAAACTTAAAGAAATGATGATTGTAGGAAACAGAAAATATAAGGATGCTTGACAAATGACTGGATGAAACATGCACACAGCCCACATGCAAACAGATCCTTAGAGAAAATAAGCAAGCAAATTGATGGCTCTAGAATCCTACATAGCACATAATGTACAATTAAATTACTGCTTAAAGATCATGATATATAATTGTTCATTACAAAATTAAGAGTAAATCATTGAGAAGGAACTAATTTTAATATTCTTGGTGCTCTTCACATAAACCTTCAATCTGGATATTTTCTTAGTCACTTCATTTTAACACAATATACTTTGTGCCTTAGACTTTGAATAAGGTCAATGTATGACATTTTAGAAGAATTCAATTTCTTCTTTCTTTAGGTAAAAATGAAAAAGTAAGCAGGTGGCAAACATTTTGTAAAAGTGTGACTTATAAGTACTTGAAACTCATTTCAAGGGGCACATATAATTGTGGCATCCATCTTTCTGCCATCCAGAAAAAAGATAAGAAGCTGTGAGGTAAAATAAGAATGTGACTTTGAGCTTAATCTAGAGTCTGATTTCATCTTTGCCAATAACATACTTGATAATCTTAAATCTTCTTTAACCATATGAGAACAAAGATTAAAATCAAATATTTCCTATACAGTGCTTAGCACAACATCTAGCACATAGTAAGCACTCACTAGACAGCAGTTGCTAGTATCAGTTTCCTTAGTCATATGTTGTAAGGTTTGGATTAAGGTCCCTTTGGGCTCTAATATATGATTTTAAAAACTGAAATAGTTACTGATTTTAGGTCATTTCTTCCTTTTTAGTCTTTTATGTTTTTTCTTATTCTTCAGACTTTAATGAAAGGGGATCAATGCTTTTTCATCATTTTTATTATTCTGAAGCACAGTCTTTACCTTACCTAGAGATAAGGGTTGTCTAACTAGTGGCATAAGAATCACCTATGAAGATAAAACGCATGTAAGTAAATTCATAAGCTTCACTCACAGAATTTCTGGTTCAGTGTATTTGGGGCTAGATGCAGATTATGCTGACCATCTAGTCTAAAGATCACAACTCAAGAAATACCTCTAAAGAGCTAATATTGATAGTGTAACAATGTATTCAAGAACAGCAATTTTGGAGCTGCTGTAAAGATGGATTTGTTGTTATTTTTAGGAAATAACCCATATAACTTTTTCCGTAACAAAATAAGCACAATATTAAAATTCAAGCTGAATTCTTGTATAAAATAAGACTATGGCATTGCAAGTGCTTACACTATTACTCATCCTACTCATTGACTGCATTGCAGAACCTAGTAAAGGACTGCAGATTCCTGCATTAGCAGCACTTTCCATCAAGCTCCTATTGCTATACTTTGTTGCATTATTTACAGTGGCAGGGAAGTGTAGCCAGAGAACCACATAGATTTTGTATGTGTTTTACAACTGTAAAGCTGCTTAAAAAACAAAATCAAGACAAAGAAACAGACCAAAAAATAACTCTTCAAAATATCATCAAAGTACTCTATCATGCTGATCCTAATGATTTCTTATTGGGCATGCACAGAATTTCAGATTTTAGCAGGACTATTCTTAACAAAAAATACAGAGAATACAAACAGAAAATAGTAAGAAATACTGCTTTATGTGACATGATATTTCTGAATTAGAATTCATAAATCATCCCTCAGTTGACATTGCAGGTTATCCTCATATAAAACTTCATTATAAAAGTCTCTGGAAATACTTTGACTAAAATTAAAAGGAAATCAGAGGATATATACCTAAAATACAAGGCCAAAGTATTGAGAGGATCAATGGGAAATGCTTACCTGAGGGTTTAAAAGAAACTTTAACTGAAGCTTAAAAAGAAAATAACAAATCTTCTAAGATGATTATCACCTCAAAATATTAAACTACTTCAATTTTGTGTTTCTATGGGGATTTGAACTGAAGTATGATATAAACACCACTATGAGAAACTGTTAAAGTTACAATTTAAATAAAACAATTTCTGTATCAAATTTCTTCAAAACTCCTTGCACAGCAAAATAGGCAAAATTCTAGGGTATCACTACCTAGGTAAAATTTCAAGTGGATAGACCTTTCTGAGATTTGGCTGCAAGAAATTGATTGTAGATCATGATTGAACACTTACTTTTGTCTGGTAAATCAGAATTTTGTCTGCAATTGTAGAGCCGGAGTGTAAGGAGGACTCTCTCTTCAGAGAGAGCAAATGACTGTGCAGAGCTGGAAGCTGAATGGGACACAAAAAACAATAAATCAAAGAGGAGCTTTAATATCATTCAAAAACCTAATGATCTAAAATAGCTATTAAGCTGGGAGTTTGAGAGCTAGAGACATGAACATAAGGTGAGGGGTCTAATTTAAGTAAGAGAGATCTTAGTTGTTTATATACCATCAGCAACATGTAGATGATGTCATCCCTGGGTAACAGACCAGGAATAAGGATAATGTCAGGAGAGGTCACTAGGGCAGATAAGGGTAAAGCTAGGTTCCTTTGTGATGATTTATCGCTAAGCAAATAAATAATGTTGGAGTCCTTTCCTTATTTTATAGGCATAATATAAACGTCCCAGATCCTTAAGTTGCTCTTCTGGAGTGAGAAAGATTTGCTATTATATTTTCTAAGACTACCAAACAATTATTTTTCATTTTTTTCTTCACTGTTTTACACTTTGGATATTTCCGTATATGAGTATATCTTCAAGTTCACTGGTCTTTTTTTTATTGAATAATAGTTGATATACAATGTTATATTAATTTCAGGTGTATAATATAATGATTGAAAAACAATGTTATATTAATTTCAGGTGTATAATAAAATGATTGAAAATTTTTATAGATTATACCCCATTTTAATTTATTACCAAACAATGGCTAGATTTCCCTGTGCTATACAATATATCTGCATTGCTTATAATTTTTATATACAGTAGTTTTAGTCCCCTGTATTGGACCCTCCTGCCTCTCCCTACTGGTGACCACTAGTTTGTTCTCAATATCTAAGTTTATTGGATCTTTTGTTCTATCATTTCTCTTCCTATGTTATGCCCATCCTGTGACATTTTTTAAGGACTTTATTTTTTAGAGCAGTTTTAAATTCACAGAAAATTGAGAGGAGGGTACAGAGATTTCCTATATAATGCCTGCTCCCACACATGTGCAGCCTTTCTCATTATCAACATCCTCCACCAAAGCAGTACATTTGTTCAAACTGATGGACCTACACTGACAGATCATAATCACCCAAGTCCACAGTCTACATAACGGTTCTCTCTTGCTATACATTCTATGGATTTAGGCAAATGTAAAGTGACATATATCTATCATTATAGTATCATACAGAGTATTTTCACTGCCCCCAAAATCTGTGCTCCCCCAGTTCATCCTTCCCCTCCACTGGAACCTTGGAAACCATTAATTTTTTTTTTATTTTATTCATAGTTTTCCCTTTTCCAGAACATATAGTTGGAATCATACAGTATGTAGACTGGTTTATTTTACTTGGTCATTTAGGGTCCGTCCATATCTTGTCATGGCTTGTGGCCCATTTTAGCACTAAATAATATTTTATTGCCTAGTTGTACAATCCAGTTTATCCATTTGCTTACTGGAGGATGATCCTCTGAATTTTTATTATCTAAAATTTCTCCCTCATCCTTCTATCTTCTATTTCTCTGATGATATTTTTTTTTTATCCATTGGCTTCAATAGTTTTCACAATTGCTTGCTGAAGAATTTTTAAAATACTTGCTTTCAGTCTTTGTCAGAAAATTCCAACATCTATGCAACCTTGGTGTTAGTATCTATTAACTGACTTTTCCCATACTAATTAGGTTTTTCCTGTTTTTGCTTTGTTTTGTTTTGGTTTGCTTGTTTGTACAATACTTTTGGATTGTACCTGGACAATTTATATATAATGTAGGTAGAATGTGCATCTTGTTTACAACCAGTGGAGAATAGCAGGTGGTCTGTTAATTCAGTTATCAATGCCTTTGACACAGGAAATAGTATCAGATTCATGCATGAGCTTGGGGATGCTCAGGTAGAAAACTTTATGGAGTCGTGTTATTAAGTTTCGTCCTCTCTATGACTTTTCCAGCACTTTTAAGTTCCCTGAGTTCCCTGGATATCTTCTTTTCAATTCTCTGGTTAAAAAACAAAAAACAAACAAAAAAGAAAACAAAAAAACCCTGATGTTTTAGTTACTCCACTCTGCTGTGAACTTCCGCTACTGTGGAAGTAGTGTCTGGAATGAAGCAATAGGGAGATCAAGAGGAGAAAAAGTAATAGGGTTCACCCAATCCTTTTGTAATCAGAGCTTCCTTGAGCACAAAGAAAGGTCCCCTTTCCCCAGGGTTTTGTCTCTATCTGCCATCAGGGATTGCTTCAGGGTTGGAGTATGAGAGAACAGATAAAAGAGTAAAAAGCGGGATTTCCACACGTCCTCTGAGAGTTACCTATTCCTGTTCCTGCCTTTCAAGTCAGAACTAAAGGGATTCTTCTGGAGCTTTCTTGGTTTGTGCTTCACTGCCTGCTTCTGGTGTGCTGAGTTCAGGCTGGTAGATACTAGAGGAAAAGGAATGGCAAACTCACCACTCATTTCATAAAATTTCAAATTCAGGCCTTCTCCTACCTGCTTTCTATGATTTATTTTATAAAGTTCAAATAGCTGCTCTACGCATTCCATTCATATTTTCTGGTTATATTCAGCAGGACAAGCAAGGTGGAACCAGAACACTCTTAGTTGATTTGAAAACAAGTCAACTTAAAGCAAATTTGGAAAATTCATGATTTTTACAAAAAGGTAAATGTAATTTATTTGACAGCTGGAAAAGTAATGATTATACATCATGTGTGTGATGATAGGTACATGTGTATTTTGTACACAAACATGTTTGCAAGCAAATGTATGTATACAAGTACATGGCAAAGAATGTAGGAGAATGGATTCATCCTTAAGAAATTAAAAGTTTCACAGGCTGAAGTTACCACTGTTGTTATTTCTTTGGACGAACATTTTGGAAGCTGATTTTAAATTACATATATTATACTGGAGAAAGATTCTAGTCAATATTAGTCATCTTCAGGTTTTTCTCAAGTAAGTTCAACAGAGTAAATAGTCATTAATTTCAGAATAAAAAAAAAGAACATAGAAGAATGCAAATGAGGCTCTATTGTTCATGTAATTTTCTTATAGAATCATATTCCTCAACAGGTTACATTCAGGTTTCCAACAGGCATCAGCTGAGAGAATTTCAACATGATTTATCAACCATATGGGGGGACTCCATTTTCTCCTGGGCTGCCCAGTTTGGTTTTTAGAATTAATAGAATACCTATAGCTAATAAAGAAGAATTACTGTCCTATAACTACTTAAGGTTATACTTTAGATGATTAAAACTCATATTTTTAAATGTAGTACTTCCTAATGCACCCATAACCTTACTTGGATTATAAGAATCACCTCTCCACTTTCCCTGTGTTCATAATCAAAATCCATTTACCAATTGGTAGGAAACCATTTCTGAGAGCTGATTATGACAACTTGTCAGTTATGGAACTTGTCAGTAGATATTTTGAATTTAATGGAGTTAAATAGAGAGTGTTATGTACAGAGTCTACCCCTCAGAGTTTTCAATGAATAATTTTGGATTTTAGAAAGGGAAAATGAAAAATAGCTTTTCTTCTAATCCTAATCAATTTGACAGGCATGTCACTGGGATGGTGGCATTGAGGGCATTCTGAAAACATGGCTGGACACACCGTAATGGAGGTCAGTAGGCAGAGCTAAATTTGATGGTGTATTTTGTTTCAGGGTACTTTTGTTCCATTTCTTCTCTGCGCCAGTGTGTTGATCATTAAGCCAGAATGATGGGTGGAAGTTAGGCTGCAAATGCAATTGAGTTTTATGGAGAAAAAAGAGACCAGATATGCCAGGCATCTTTCAGCTCTACAGAAGGGGTATTAGAAAAGTCTAGTGGTGAGGAATTAGAGGTTAAGAATGAAATGTTAGTAAAAATAGACTAGGAAAAAAATTTCAGAGAGATAAACTATCCTTTGCAAATGAACATGGGTGCAAATATATTTGTAGGCAAATACAACCTTAAACTTGACTTCTGAGTGGGCAGCACTGTGATAATTTAATAAATATGCATTCAGTTTTCCGTACTTATTCATCAGTTTGGTCTGTCTAAGAAAGGACAAGTGTTTATCAATATCTTTATATAGAAAAACATATACTATACATGCACATTCAATTTATGGACTGAGGCAAGACTGTCCCCATTTGAGTCTGAGCTCCATGGTATAACAGCCTCAAAGCATTGAACCAATTGCTTAAATACTCTATGCTTCAGCATCGTCATCTGTAAAAGGTGGCAATAACAGGGTTGCTATAAAAATGAAATGAGTTAGCACATGAATATTTGGATCTTATATGTCATAAAATATATGATTAATAAAAAAACTTTTATTATTGTTGCCTAACCTATTCATAGCCAATGATTGCTCTGAAAATAGAATAATCAATTTGAAGTGGGATACAATAATAAAAGTATATGACACATAAGTATACATATACATAAAGTAAAATATACATAATGCCACATAATATTTAATGTAAATGATATAAATACATAATCACTTGCTAATTCAGTTGAAGTCATTTTGAATGAAAATCCTCGAAATAGAGTCCCCAATCATCATCTTTCAGAAACTTGTCATGCGCTACCGATGATTTCTAGGTTTGGTTTCTTTGAATTGAAAAAGGCATTTGGTAAATGACCTGAATACAGCATCCTTCTAGATTTTTACAATTTCTCCTTATCTTTTTTCAGTTGTATTTTCCTACTTAATATGGAAGTAATTTTTATGATATTATTTTAACTAACTCACATTTACCAAGTTTTTCCCATGTTCAACATCATTTTCAAGGAAAAAAATTTTTTGCACTGTTTCATTAGTTTATATTCTATTTTATAAACATTTATATTTATAGTAAATAATACAACATGTCTAAAAATGTTTGAAACCAATGCAGCTGTCACATGTTAAACACTTAACTTTGCACTGGTAGATAATGTGGATTGAGAGTGGCTCATCAGTTTGACTAACCCTGTACTATTTGCAACAGTCAGTGCAGAGAAAATGAAGACTGACTCACTTTAGTAGAAGAAGTTAAAAATGAGTTAACAAGGTGATTGCCAGATGGTCTTTGATTTACCAGATGCTTTTCTCTCCAATTTACCTATTTGTAGTAGGCTGTAAATTTGACCTCTCAAATTATTATATGATATGACTCTGAGTCAATGCCAGAAAAATATTGTCAAAAACTCCAATTGATTCTGAGGTTGGTAGCAAGCAGGAAAAAAAAAAGGTTTTGAAAATTCCTTTTGGATGTTAGTTGGGAAATTCTGAATTGAAATTCATTAAAGAGTATCTGGTAGTCCTTGGAACTCCTAAAAGTGATGTAAAGGGAAAAAGAGTAAAAAATATTGGCTCCAAAGAATGGTAGAATTGAACAAGATTTGGCTTTTATTTTACAAAATAACTAATTTTTTTAAATTTTATTATCTGATGGAATTTTTTTTCATCAGACAATGTTCCATTATATAACATGCACAAAACCTTTTGGTGTGTATTAATATATCCACATACAATCAGAAATTTTCAATTTAAAAATGAAATCTGTTCTTATATTTAGGTCTTTAATCCATTTTGAGTTTATTTTTGTGTATGGTTTTAGGAGGTGTTCTAATTTCATTCTTTTACATGTGGCTGTCCAGTTTTCCCAGCACCACTTATTGAACAGGCTGTATTTTCTCCACTGTATATTCTTACTTCCTTCATCATAGATTAGTTGACTGTAGGTGTGTGGGTTTAATTCTGGGCTCTCTGTCCTGTTCCACAGATCTACATTTCTGTCTTTGTGCCAGTACCATATAGTTTTGATGACTGTAGCTTTGTAGTATAGTCTGAAGTTAGGGAGACTGATTCCCTCAGCTCCAGTTTTCTTTCTCAGGTTGACTTTGGCTATACTGGGTCGTTTGTGCTTCCAAAAAACCTCTAAGATATTTTATTCTAGTTCTGTGAAAAATGTCATTGGTACTTTGATAGGGATTGCACTGAATCTGTAGATCACCTTGTGTAATATAGTCATTTTGATAATATTGCTTTTTACAATGCAAGAACGTGGTATTTCTTTCCATCTGTTTTTGTTATCTTTGATTTCTTTCATCAGCATCTTAGAGTTTTCAGAGTACAGGTCTTTTGTCTCTTTAGGTAGGTTTATTCCTAAGAATTTTATTATTTTTGATGCAATCATAAATGAGATTCTTTCCTTAATTTCTCTTTTTGATCTTTTTTGTTAGTATATAGAAATTCAGTCTATTTCTGTTAATTAATTTTGTATTATGTGACTTTGCCAAATTCATTGATGAGCTCTAACAGTTTTTGGTAGAATCTTTAGGATGCTCTAAGTATAGTATCATGTCATCTGCAAATAGTGATAGTTACATCTTCCTTTCCAATGTGGATTCCTTTTATTTCTTTTCCTTCTCTAATTGCTGTGGCTAGGACGTCCAAAACTATGTTGAACTGTAGTGGCAAGAGCGGACATCCTTGACTTGCTCCTGATCTCAGTGGGAATTCTTTCAGCTTTTCACTATTGATAATGATGTCAGCTCTGGGTTTTTCATATATGGCCTTTATTATGTTGAGGTAGCTTCCTTCTATGCCCATTTTCTGCAGGGTTTTTTATCAGAAATGGGTGTTGGATTTTTGTCAAAGGCTTCTTCTGCACATATTTCCAGAAAAGCTATCTCCTTACTCATATGTTTCTAAAAGAAAATCTCTAAATTCTTCTCCATCAGAATAGCTGTATTTGAAAAAAACTCCCTCAAACCACACTCTATTGTCTTCACAGCCACTACTATAAAGACACCAGAAGGACTGTGTTCTATCGGTTCTGAAAAGAACTGTGTTGGAGATCCAGTCCCTATACATAGGAACTGTATCACTTGTAATGTGTCATTTAACTTATATAAAGCTTAAATTCTCTCTCTGTATAGTAAGGTCGTAATGTGAATTTAATATGATATTTATTGTGAATCACTGACAGAATGATTGGAATATAGTAAGTTCTTAAATTTTATGATTATATGGTTAGGATTAGGGTTAGTTTTTATTATTGAAAGACATGACATATATTTACCCTTTGGTTCTTTGAACTTAGGCAAGAAAGGAATTCAGTTTCCTAATTCTTATATATAAACATGATAATAATATAAAATACTTTGGGGATTAAAATAGATCGTGTGTGTGTGAAAATATAGAGGATTATCAACATTATTATCTAAATTCCTTCCTTTATCATCTCAAAAGACAAAATTAAGTGGTATACAGAACTCATTTAATTAACATTTGTCACCTATTATTTGCCAGGCACTATTCTAAGAACTACAGTCTTCATTTAGAAGAAGAAAGTGAGAGAAAGAGAAAATTGAAACAAATAGATTTTACTCAAATGAATGCAGGCTTGAAAAATAGCATGATCCTTGCAAAAAATAAGCACATTACTTTTATTTAGCTCTTTAAAACAACTTTTAATAAGAAGTACTATTTTAAGATACTAAATTATGGAACAAATTCTTAAAGTATCTTAGTAAAGGTTAAAAAAAGCCTGAGTGTAAACTTAGGAGAATTTTGGCCTATCAAGTATAATTGTTTAATTTTTGTTAAATAAACACAAAAAATTATAAAATATTTAAAAACTCAATTATACTAATTGGGACATAGGAATTTTATGAATTTTAGTTCCCTATATTCCAAATCTACTCAGCTCTTATCTGCATTTAAGTATTCAATATTTTTGGCTTTAGTTTTCTTCACTTCCTTTTTTTTGCTTCTTTTGTATTCACTCATATAATTCTTGACCTGATGTCTGATTTCTGAGTGTGCAAGTACAATGGAAATTAGGCATTTCATTATTATATACAAGAGACCACCCTTGCGATTCTGAGTTTTAGGCCTGATGTCCAAAGTTCATCTATACCTAGAGTCAGATAAGTTCTCTCCAAGATGGTGATGGATGTAGAGTTCTTAAGATAAATGGATGAGATCAGAAGTAAACACTGGAACTCAAAGTCAGTAACATTTCCAGAATTACATCTCTAAATAATACTTCATGGCTTGAAATGTGATGTGGCTGTCACAGTGATGGGAGGGAGTTGAACTAGAAGAGGGTCATTCAGTTTGAGCAAGAACATAGACTATACAAGCTTACCTAGGTTGATAGCAGAGAGCTCACTCAAAGGACAACTTGCTTACATAATCTCAATGGACATTGTGAGAGCAGTAATTTTTCCCAAGGTAATTCAAACTAGGTGGACATTACCTTCTTTACTCATTCTAGGAGTTTGGGAATCAGAGCTATTATAACATGTTACGGTGGAGGAAATGAGGAAAGAGAGGATCTCAGTGTTGGGAACTGGCTACATTATGGTAGGTGAAGACTGGTAAGAGATCTGCTTATAATATCAGTTCAACCGTTTAAGGTAATGAGTCTTCATGAGGTAGACCAAGAGAAAAGCACAGATATAGAAGAAATTTCTGAGACAAACATCAAGAAACTTTCTCATATATTATATATGGAACTGGATTAATTATTCTCAGGGCTCTCAAAATTTCTGAAATGCCGAACTGGTGGAATGGGGGGTGAAACTTGCAAGTTAGTGAATTTCAGTACTACATTCCTTTGGAGCCAATTTTTTTTCTATGAGAAAGCATTGTAAAGGGTCCTAGGAAATCAATGAATACAAGATTAATTGGCCTCAATAATTTGCCTAACTCTAATTTCCCTTTATGCTTTTCACACTCAAGAAATATATCTCCAGTTAATCTAAAATAGATGTATAGATTGTCCTCATCCTTTAGGCTCCTAACCTGGTACCCTGAAGGCCACCACAATGTCTCAAGTTATCATCTAAATATTCTGGGCCTCCAGCCCCACTGAACTTTGTGTAGTTCAATTTATACCAATTCACTCCAGTGAGAACAATATTAAATAACTAAGAGCCTTCATCTTCTTTCAACATCAGGAGCTGCTAATGTGGAACAGTGAAGACGGCACCACTACAGCATCTTGAAACAAAAGTATTAGATGTGATAAAAACAATAACAACAACAACAAGAAAACAAAGCACTACAGCATAATTTAAAGGGAATCGTTCAAGATTTTTTTGGATTTTTCATTATTTTTTATGTCTATGTTATAGCTTAGTATAAAATTGATTGCTTCTTGGACATCTAATATTCATATTACAGTTACTTTTAATGTATAGTCTTTAGACTCTTATAACCTTGAAGAACAAAGAGTTATGCTGGCATACTTATTACAGGCCAAAAAGCAAGGAGTGGCTAACCTTTAGGAAATTATTCAGTGACACCAATGTCAGCCAGTCACCAAGGCTTAGAGAATAGACTCGCTATCCCTTTTAAAATATAAGCTAATATTATTTGAGTGCTCACTGTATGAAAAATAGTGTGTAAAACACATTGAACATCACATTTAATCTTCCTAAAAATTCTATCAGTTAGGTGTTTTTGTTATTATAATTTTATTGCATTTTATAAGTGAAAAAATAAAGATTTAGAGAGTTTAAGTAGCCTTTTCAAAGTTGTTCAAGTGATGAGTGATGAAAGTGTGGTAAGAATTAAGTCTCTCTTACATCAAACTCCTTCACACTCTTTACATTTGCTCTCTCAAGTGGAACATGTATTGGAATGGCAATAACAAATGCTTCTGAGTGTTTTTGCTGTCTGTTCCTGCTTGAGTCTCTTGTGAACTTAGTTTTCAATGGGCAGAAGATAATTCTAATGAGACTTTATGAATACCTCATTGATCGTGGCAACAAGGTGATTTCAGGTGATTTCAACAGTTATAAGTCATGCAAATATATACATACATACACACACACACACACACACACACACACACACAGACACTATCTTTAAAGTGAGATTTGTGATTATCATAGTATGAAAAGATATCCAAATACAATGCATTTGGTAATGATCCATTATTCTCATAATATGAATAGTTTTAATATATATTATATGCTAAAAATGAATGCCTATAAGGTAGGCAGAAAACTATTCTTACAGCAGTCTTTCTAAAAAATTCACATTTTACAAGGTATGAGTAATGGTCTATTTATTTACATCTTTTAATTTATTGCAGAAATTACTCTCAAAGGTTATCTTATCTTCACAACATGTGATATTATTTCTATGAAAAAAACAAATATTTGAAAGTAGGAATTGGGAACTCAGTTAACAGTGAGGGACAGATCTAAGTAGGAAAGTAGAAAACAGAGGGATTAAATATACTCAAGTGGGATAAAAACTGTGACAGTTGTGTATTTATGAATGAGAAATGCTCACCTAGAGAGTTTTCTGTCACCACCAAGATTGGGTAAAGAATTCAGAGCTTCTTATACGTACCATGCTATTTTAGCATATATGATATCTTAACGGTCTGTTTACCTCTTTGGCTTTCCCAAAGGACATTTGAATTTCATGGGACAGAGCCAATTTATTTTTCAGTAATGAAACCCCTAAGCCTGATATACAATAAATATTTAGTAGATACTTATATTAAATAACTAAGTTGAGTATAGCCTTTGAAATGCATAGAGACTATTTCTAACAATCTAATTAAGTGGTATGAATGTGCAGTAGATTGAATTTGTTCCCAGTTCATTATTTACTCTCTTTATTGTTAAGTTTCAATTTGAACAGAGTATTCTTTTCTGCCTCTCAGATACTAGGACTGGCTATTAGTCTTGTTTGGAGAAAAGAATATGGGGTGAAATGATAATGAGCTATTTCTGAGACAAAACCTTAAGAGACTTCATGTGTTTTCACTAGGATGTCTGCCATTTGTATGAGAGAAATACAGCTCCAAATCACAGAGAAATATGAAGACCTGAATCCACATCACAGCCCTAGCTAAACCCAGTTATTCCCAGGAAAGCTCTCCAGAGTCATAGCCTCTAGCAAACCTGTGATTGAGAAGTAACTATTTGTTGTAATAAAACACTGAATTTTGAGATTGTTTACTACACAGCATTATGGTAACAATAATTGAAGAAGGTGACATCAGAAAGCCCTGGTAAAACATAATGAATCTGCATCAAATTCATTTGCTGAAAAAATCATAATAGAACAGGCTGTATGTAAAGATCCAGACAGGATGTAGATGGTTGGTATGACAGAATTCTAGTAAAAGGAAGCAGGGTGTCATCTTTAGGAACTGGGGCTCAAATAAGAATTTAAATCATTTGGAAATTGAAAATGTTCATGGAATGGTCTGGATCTTGGAAACAATAAACAGATTTCCCAAGAACAGATTGAGATACAAGTCAATAAACAGGGCCCTCAATGCTAGAAATGGAATACTAGGTTAAGCCCTAGATGTGAAAATAAAGGCATAGTTGCATTAATACAGCTATCCTAGGAACAAGGATGCTTTAATATTTAGCAGTTTGTTCTTCAACTAGGGTTCCCAATTTTTTTTTCAGAGAAAAAAGGATGAAGTTGAAGTTGACTCCAGGATTTGCAGTAAAGATGCAGCAAGGATGAACATTGAAGTTGACTCCAGAAACGCATAAAGAACTAGTGTATGGAGGGATCTGGGAGCAGAAACGTCAATACAAAACTGTGGAAGAAGAATGCCTTAAAAAATGCAATCTGGGACTTCCTTTTGTGGCACAGTGGAAATGAATCTGACTAGTATCCACGAGGATGCTAATTTGATCCCTGCCTCGCTCAGTGGGTCAGTGATCTGGCATTGCCATGAGCTGTGGTGTAGGTCACAGAAACAACTCAGATCCTGTATTGGTATAGCTGTGGCATAAGCTGGCAGCTGTACCTCCGATTCAACCCCTAGCCTGGGAACTTGCGTATGCCACAGGTGCAGCCCTAAAAAGCCAAAAAAAAAAACAAAAAACAGAGGAGTTTCCCATGCATCTGAAATTACACAAGTTTAAAATGTAAACATCCTAGTGACTGAAGATTCTCTTTATAATAATTTAAATTATATGTTTAATTACATTTTTAACAGATTACATGATAAATCATCATTATAACCATTTTTTGAAAGTGTCCTTATTGAACATCCAGCCTTGAAACTGAGCAGGAGGTACTCATTGGTAATGCTGGAAGTAACCAGGAAATTCAGTGGTTTGCTATTTTACTCAGTGTGGGAGCACACACTAAACAGAAGAACAGGAAGAGAGACACGTGTACTCATTAAGGGGGCAGAATTTTCCTCATTTATTAACACAATTAAGAGGAAAATAGAAAATCCAGAAGACTGAAGAATAGTGGGCAAAGTTAGCTCCTGAACTGAACATCATGCTGTATTAAATAAGGAAAATTAATCATATGCAATGCTATTCTCTCTCTCACTCTGAAGACTAAACTCCTAATTTTAGACCTATCTTTTACTGGTACTTTACTACTCCTAGATTACAATGTATTACTCTTCTCCTATTCCTATCTTCAAGTTATTTAAAGCTTCTTGTTTTACTTCTCTCCTCAAAACCATATTGTTTATTTCCCTTTTTTAAAGTATAAACTTCACCTCTGGACCTTTTCAACATATTTTCAGATTACAAAACTCTTAACTTCTTCTATGTGTCATATCCTCAGCATCCTTCTTCCTGATACATGATTAACTTAGCTGATATTTAACTTCTCACTAATATTAGAAAGAGTAGTTTTAAATATAGGGATGGAAGAAGGACATACTGGAATATGACCAAATGATTTCTCAAGATACAGTAACAGTGTATGCAGGGAATAGTCCTAACACACAGATGATCAAGAACGAGTCTTGAAGGGGTACTAATAAAGTGAAAATTATAGAATTCCCAGGATGATCAGGAATGGAAGATCATCTACATTAAGATCATCAAGGTAAGGTTCTTCATTTAAAATATGAGGAAATAAAGGCTCAGAAAGCCAGTGACTTCTCAAAGACAGCACTACTTGTTGACTTTTAGTATCATTCATCTCAATTTATATAGTTTCATTTTTTAAAAAATATTTTTAGAGCCACACCCACAGCATATGGAAGTTCCCAGGCTAGTGGTCAAATCAGAGCTACAGCTGCCAGCCTACACCAGAGCTGCAGTAATGCAGTATCAAAGCCATGTCTGTGACCTATACCATGGCTCATGGCAATGCCAGATCCTGAACCCACTGAGAGAGGCCAGGGATCAAACCCACAACATCATGGATCCTAGTCATTACCTAGTTCATTACCACTGAGCCACATTGGAAACTCCTAGTCAATTTTAATAAGGGACTCTGATATCACTTCTTCAGCTGAAGGAATATGATATCTCCTAGAACAGTGTTAAGATAATGAACAATCAAGATACTTGGTGACAATTTTTATAACATCTGTTGTGATGTTCTACAACAAATTATGCCAAGTTCCCTACAGGGTCAACAAATTTTACACCTTAGACATTTCTAAGAATACCACCAATGAATACAAGATAAATATTTACAGCATTAAAAACAACCATAATAACAATAGCACACACACACATATATACACAGTCACACACCTTATACAAAATTTTACCTAAGAATTATGGATTTAAATATAAAACACAAAACCTATAGGGAAAAAAAAGGACTAGTAGAAAACCTTCAGGACCTAGGGCTAGGCATAGAGTTCTTAGAGTTGACACCAAAAACTTATTAAAAAGAGAAATGGACATGTTGGCTTCATTAAACCCTGAACTTGGCTTCATGAAAGGTTCTAGTAAGAGGACAAAGATGATATAGATGGCAGTTATTTGCCAAATACGTATCCAGTTTAGGACTAGTACCTAGAATTTAGAAAGAATTCCAAAATTCAACAGTGAAAATGTAAACAATCCAAACAGAACCTGTGCTAAAGCATGATGAGATATTTCACCAAAGAAAATATATAGATGGCAAGTTAGCATATAAAAAATACTCATCATTAACCATTATGAAAATGCAAATTTAAACCAAGTGAGGTATGCCTATAAATCTCTCAGAATGTATAAAATAGAAAACAGTGACAATAGCAAATTTTGATGAAGATTCAGAGAAACTGAAGATGCAGAGAAATGCTTTGTGGTAGGAGTGTAAAATGGTACAGCCATTCCAGAAAAAATTTGGCATTTTCTTTAAAAAATAAATATTCACTTATCATAAAATAAATTGAAAAAATATTTATTTTTCTGTTAAGGATTTCTGAAATATAACTCTAGATTTGGAATTATGTGTTTCATAATTCCACTCTTTCGTAGAAGACACCATTCAAGTGTTTCACAGAAGACACAATTTCTTCAAGTGTTTCATAGAAGACACCATCAAAATTATGTGAGCATGAAGTTATTCCCGTGGGTCATTTTTAGCTGTTGATCACTGTTTATTACTGAATTTTAGACTAGTCAGACTCTCTGTAGCTTTTTAGTTTAGTATGGATCAGTTATAATTTTTAAAATTTACTTCATAAATATTTTAAACTGATTCACATACTTGTTCTCGTAATATATAATATTACCTATAGTATCAATGTTTATAAACGACTTTATGTTAATATTGTTTGTGTGTTTTTTCTTTAATCTCCTCTTATCAGAAATATAACTTTTTCTGTGTTCAAAGAACCAATTTATGGTTTCATTGATTCTCTTCCAAATTATATATGTTCAATAAATTTTAGGAGTTCCTGTTGTGGCTCAGTGGAAACAAATCCAACTAGGAACCATGAGGTTGCATGTTTAATCCCTGGCCTTGCTCAGTGGCTTAAGGATCTGGCATTGCCATCTGTAGGTTACAGACGCGGCTTGGATCCCATGTTGCTGTGGTCATGGTGTAAGCCAGCCACTACAGCTCTGATTAGACCCCTAGCCTGGGAACTTCCATATGCCATGCGTGCGGCCATAAAAGGGCAAAAAAAATTTTTTTAATTATTTTTACTGCTTTGGATTCAGGGGATGAGTTTTATTTACTAGTAATTTTTTGAATTTGATAGATGGACTTTTAGGTACATAAAATTTAGCCTTTTATTTTCTAACATTCATTTAGGTGTAAATTCATGTGAAATACTGATACAACTTCATCCTCAAAGTTTATATAGTAGTTTAGATCCATTAAGCCCTAAATATATTCTAATTTCTAGGAATTATTTATAAATGATTTTTATTTTAATTTTCAAATATAATTTAAAAGTTGTATTATAGCAATGTATTAATCAGAAACGTAATCCAGATATTGAGGAACTTTGAAACAAAATTTTTCACTAGACTGACAATTAATAACAACAGAAATGCTAAGTATACATTTTTGAAGTAAAATATTTTCTTATTTTTATCACGTAGATAAACAGACATTTCATATTTTATAAAGTAATATTAGAAATAACTATAAGGGCAGATTCCATAGATTCAGCAGTTTAATTTCTACATTTGTATGTGTCTTTCATTTGGCTTTACAGGTAAATAGCATATAATGTAATATTTCCAAAAGTGGAACATTCTAAAATCAGCAGCAAAAGTTTCTCTGTAATAAATGGAAATATTAATTTCAGTGTGAAAAAATACCAGATAATATAAAGGCAATAGCCCCCAGGGATTAGAGAGAAGTAAATTTGCAGAATTCAGAACCAGGTGCATTGGACGACAGAATTCTTATTGAAATCACAGGGAGCAATTAGCATAAAAAGTATTATCGGTATTTGAAAATTAATCATTAATTTATTAGAGTGACATTTTCAAGATAGCTAATATCCTAACAATATCTTTGAATGGTTTTATAACACTTTCCCTTTATAATGGAGTTTTAACTCTCAATTATGCTTGATCATGTTAAGTATGTGATAATTATTTTAGAAATAAATTAATGAACACCTTCACAATATGAGGCAATGTAAGGGGTATATAAAAGATAACAAATAAGGATACTTACCTGACACTCAATGATTTATTCCTTAACTTACACTACTCTTGGGGAAAATAAATATTTAAAAATTTATCAAGAATTCCTATAAAAATATCTCCTCAAATAGACAGAGGGGATTAAGATGGTGGAATAGAAGGACTGGAGCTAATCTTTTCTCATAAAAACAACAGAATTACAAACAAGTGCTGAACAACCTTCAGCCAAACAGACTGGAAATTAAAAAAAAAATATATCCTACTCCAGAAGACAAAGAGGAGGTCACATCAAGATGGTAAAAGGGGCGAGTACACGGTATAAGCAACCCCATAACTGCTGTGTGGGCAGCCCACAGACTGGAAAGTAACTCACCTACAGGAATGAGAGTTCTGAGCCACACACCAGATCCCAATGCCTGGGGATCTGGTACTGGGAGGAAGAGCCCCTGGAGCATCTGGCATTGAAGGCCAGCAGGGTTTGTGCACAGGAGCTCCACAGGACTGGGAAAAACAGAGACCCCACTCTTGAAAGAAGCACACAGGCTTTCATGTGCACTGGGTCCCAGTGCAAAGCAGAGGCTCCATAGGAATCTGGGTTGGACCTGGCTTCAGTTCTTGGAGGATCTCCTGGGAAAACAGCAGGTGGTTGTGGCTCATTGTGGGGGAAAGACATTGGGGGCAAAGGTCCCGGGAATATTCATTAGCATGTGTTCCTCTAGAGGTTGCAATACTGGGAAGATCTGGCCCCACCCATCAGTGCCAAGAAGACCAAGGCCAAACAAAAATCCAGGTGGAATCACAGCCTCAACCATCAGTAAACAGACACTGAGCAAAGGCCCCCTCTCCCAGGCACACAGCTACCACTAATCTCACCCAGAGACACAGCCCTACCCACCAGAAGGATAAGAATCAACCCCACCTACCAGTGGGCAGGCACTAGTACCTCCCATGAGGAAGGCTACAGCAAGATCCTGTACCAACTTCAGCCATAAAGGGCACAGACATCAGAAATAAGAGAGACTACAACTCTATTATCTGCAAAAAGGAGGCCACACCAGAGACCTATAAAAATGAAAAGGCAAAGAACTATAACTTAGATAAGGGAGCAAGAAAAAAAAAAAAACAGAAAAACTCTAAGTGATTTGGAGATGATCAGCCTCCATGAAAAAGATTTTAGACTGATGATAGTGAAGATGATGCAAGACATTGGAAATAGACTGGGGACAAAGACTGCAAACATTAAGCAAAGAAATACAAGATTTAAAACTTAAGCAAGCAGAGATGCAAAATGCAATAACTGAAATAAAAATTTATTAGAAGCAACCAACAGCAGAATAACAAGAAGCACAGAATGAATAAGCAAGGTGGAGGACAGTCAAGTGGACATCACTGATGTGGAACAGAAATGATAAAGAAGGTATAAAAGAAATAAAGACAGTCTAAGAGAACTCTGGGACAACATTAAATGCGCTAACATCCATTTAAAGCTTCTGTAAATGTTCCTAAGGCTGAACAGCAAATGAAAAAACATCTTTTAAGAACATCTATGAAAATTCAGTAACAAAAGTAAGGATACACGGTATTTGAAATGATCTACTCTTTCTTCACTCCCAGCTCAGCAAGGTGAAGATTCAGAATGTTGTAGCCAAGAACACATTAGCAGAGACCAGGAAAGAAAGCAAAAATGCAAGCCACAGACAGTATCTTCCTTTTCTTTTTGATTTTTCTTTTGGTCCTAAAATGAGCCCTTATATCTATTTGAATGAGAAGTGAAATTCAGACAAATCAGAAACAAAGACCCGGGTTGAGTGATAGGCTGTGTATCCTAAGTGGGTGCAGTGAGATGGTTCAGCAACTGGCCAGGCTACCATGAGTTTGGAGTTTGGGTGGATGAGGTTAGCAATCTCTTCCCCAAGGTTTTCTCAGGTTCAGCTTTGCCTTCCTCTGAAATCTTGAAACTGACTTTGGAATTGATCTGAAGATTTTGGAACAGGAGTGATATGTTAAAATATTTGTCTTTCTGTTTGATATCTCACTTAGCATAATGTCCTCAAAATCCAGCCACACTGTCACAAGTGACACAATTTTTTTTTCACAGCTGAGAATATTTCATTGTATATGTATACCACATCTTTTCTATCAGTTCATTTGTTGATGCACACTGAGATGGTTTTCATGTCTTGGCTATTGTAAGTAATGCAATGAACATGGGGGTGCAGGTATCTCTTTGATGCAGTGATCTCATCTTCTAATTTATTTCAAAAATTCATTTACTCAATGGTTTATCGTAACACATAACACTTTCAGTTCTAAGTCATAATCTTCAGCATTTCACTATGTAAACATGAACTTCTAGATTTTTTTAATATGTTATTATTGCCAATACATTTATTCTTCATCCTCAATGAGGCTGTTAACCTTTGACAACTGAATTTTCCCCAACTCATGACTTTTCTTCTGATACCACTTACTCTTGTCAAGCCAAGAAACAACCCATAGACCTAATTTCACTCTCCTTTCATCTCTTCCCTCACTCCCTTGCCAGTTGGTATTTCTCATTGAACTATCAAAGGAAACTCCAATTTTGTGTCTTGAAATTCTCCATTCTGCAATTCAGACTCCTATACACAACTCAAGAAAATTATGCAATTGAAAGAACTAGTTATCTGAATTTTCTCCAACCATAATTTAACTTATTAGAAATCTTCTGTGTTCCTCAAGTAAGTCTTCTTAGAGTTAAGAGGCTAAGATTTGGATTGGAAAATATTACATTTTCATTTTCAATAACTTTCATTTTCAATAGGTCTTAGCTGTTTCCTTCAATTAAGAGCAAAGGCAATATACAATGCTAGTATCAGAATTTCCTCTTAGGAATTTCACTATAACCTTTAGAATAAAAGTCATATCTGAGCACTCAAGATTCTCAACAATAAGGATGAAGTCAACCCATTTAGCTCTATTTTCATCACTTCCCCATATCACCTCCTGGATCCCTTCATATAAAGTACTCTGAAGTCATAAACTAATATTAATGGTACTGTACTTTTCCTTCTTCTGCTCTCTGGCCTACCCTTTTCCACTTTCTTTTATCTAACCAGTGTTGCACAATTCAATCCTGTGATAACAATTGTTCATCAGAATATAAGTTTCATGAAGGCAAAAATCATGCATTGTTCAACTCTGTCTCAACCAGCACCCAGAAAAATGCCTTGCACATAGCAGTAGCTCAAAATTAATGGCAAAGTGCCTAAATGAAAGAAATGGTTTGAGATAACTCTTACTACTCGCTTCCAGTATGTTTACATACACTGCAATCTCTGATGATATACTCAGAATTCAGGATAAGGGTGGGCAGTAGAAATCCATTGCTTCAACTTATATTGATGAGCCTCTGAATATGACATTCATTCTGACACTTAAAGCAAATTGTGTGTATAAAGTAGGTTTGGAGCATTATTGTTTATTAGCCACCTTATTTCTTGAATTCATATATACAGGGGAATTTGTTATATTTTGAAAATCATAGAAGGCACTTTTAACTTGTCATTGATATTTAAATACCACAGATGTGCTCAACAGTCCGCTGAGGGCATCTCTTATGTTGTACAAATATGCAGTGAGTCTGCTCTTCTATCCTACTATGCTTTTCCATGATGCAATTGACTATGAAAGGTTAATAATGAAATAATTCATTAGCACTGATCAAATGAATCTTATTTGGCATTTAAGAAATCAAGGAAATATGTTGACCAGGAGTCTAGTTCAATGTACATTATAAAAGTTAAAGGAAATGACATACAATGTAAGTGCTATTTATAAGCCCTCTCTGACTCCAGAGATGGTAAACCCTGACTAACAAGGTTAAAACCTACAGACAGTGAAAACCACAGAATGATTACTGCATAGATACTACCCAGGAATACTTGGTAAACAACACTATTTCGCTTGATGACTCAAAGATAGGAATTACTATCCTGAAAAGTTCAAACACAGGGATTGAGAAGATTGGCAATAGCAGAAGGATTGGGTGAGATTTGTTTTTGCTACAGATGCTGCTGGCAGTGATAAAGCAGGAGATGGTGTCGGGGACCAGACATCATTTCAATAACTAGGAGCTATTTCAAGGAACTGGAGGGAATCATTAAGAAAAGTTAGTATACAAAACATGAAAACAAAGTAATTATAGATGCAGGAAGAAAGTTTTACAGGATGCATTTTAATAGGAAGTAGAATTGGAGGGTACCACAGAACAGCAAGGATAGGGTATTAGTGATCACATGACCACACACAGTGTCTTGCAAAGTGATGGGGGAGTTACTCCATTTATCCGCATTTATTTACTGTTCAGCATATCCCTCCTTAATGACAAATGGTACATCTTCTTACTGAAAAGGATTCTTTGGTGGAGAGAGCCCATCACTTACAGAAATGACAGACAGTAGCTACAATTAGTATAGCACTGAGGTAGCCACTTAAAAAGAGAGTCTATGTTGAGTAAAGGATCGTTCACTGTTGACAAGAGGCAGGAGAGAGTATTGGTTAAGGGCATAGACTTTGGGATTAACCAAGCTTGAGTTCAAATAATAGACATATTACCTAAACAATATGATATGAAATTCTTATTTAAAACTCCTACCTTTCAGTTTCCTTTGTTATGAACCTGACATAATACCAGCCACTTCATAGTATTGTCAAGATGCTTTGTGACTTACTGTCTATTAGGCACTTAATATAGCACTCCACCTTCAGGCCAAACCACCACACTACAAATCATCTCTAGCCAGCTCTACTCTGCCAACAGCTGATTAAATGTGGACTACTGACCTAAGAGAAACCAGTTCATAGGATAGAATAAAACCTTTTTTTTCCTCCTCCAATAGTTTGACAAAGGCAACATTGGCACCATTGTCAGTCTGTGTAATAGGGCTATAATTAAAATCTCATGATTGTAATGGAACAGTAAGCATTGGAATGGAATGGCCATGCCAACCATGTGTAAGTAGAGAAAATTAGTCTGGAAAAGGGCAATGCAGAGACGAATGCTGTGAAAGTATAAAGAGAAACGGAGGTGAGAGAGATGTCATAATACCTAAGGTACTGAGAAATAACATATTTTTTCACTTTCTAGTTACAGCCCCATATAAAAGTTGGCTATATTATATATTTCTTGCCCTGGGATGATTATAAAAGATTTTCTGTTTACAAATGTGAACCATGTGAACTGTAGCCTCTCCTAGAAAGTGAGATCACTTTGAGATTGCAACAGTATCTATCACTTTTCAGAGATGGAAGCATAACCTTAAACTAGTTTAAGTTGGCCTCTCTTTATTGCCACCTAAATTCCTTAGTTAGAAAAGAAATAAAGACCAGACATGTATAGAGACCTTTACACAGTATCATAACTGGTCAACACCAAAGGTGGTCATTCTCTGACTCCTCGTGCAGTGAGTCAGAATGAATCTAAAACTTCTCTGACACCTAGTACAGTGTTATTTGTACCTCATCATCCTATTTCCTTGCATTTTCAAACCCACTGAGTGCCTTCTAAGTATCTCTTTCCTTGCATGATCTCATGATTCTCTGACATATACTATATTAACTGATATTTCAACTCGTTAACTGAGTTAATAGGCTGAGAGAAGTTAAGTGACTCAAGTCCACAAAATATGAACCTATCTGCTACTAAGGACTCTTTACCTTCATACTTCCACTTCCTTTAGCCATCTCATCAGAGGGGATGAAAGGAATAATAAGAGACAGGCCTCTTTTATCATTGTTTTTCTGCCAAACACTTGGGAAAATAAATATCATTGTATATTTCTGTTATTTCTTTGCTTTCTCAATCTTGACAACTGATTGTTACCTGAAGAAATTCAAACAAAATACTTCCAAAGAGAAAATGCATTCACTAGATTGTTAATTTTTAATTCAAACATTTAAAAAATATGTTGTGTGTGTCATACAGAAGGAACACATCTCAGTCCAGTCTGGCATCAATGGCTTGTGTGAAAGTTACATAACTCAAGCACATTTGTTGTCATCATTTTCAGGGGCTACAACAGCTGGAGAATACTCATCAGCATATAGCAACGAAAGACATCCTACTTTGTCATATCCTGAAAGCACTACAGTATGCCCTAAAGTTAAACAGAGTTAGAAGTGTGAATTCACTAGTCAGTGCCATAAAGCAGCAAGCATTCCATCAATTTCTAATCAGTTATGAGAGACAGGATCCACTCCACAAGAGAAAACAGGATTAGAAACCCACAATGTATGCCTTTCAAGAAAACTAGACCACAGATATCTACTTTTGGACAAAACACAATGCCCTATTTTTTTTCTTTTCTTGTTTTATATTAAAGTATAATTGATTTACAGTGTTGTGTCAGTTTTTGCTGAACAGCATATCAAGCACATACACATATATTCTTTTTCTCATACTATCTTCCATTGTGTTCTGTCCCAAAAGATTAGACATAGTTCCCTGTGCTATATGTACAATAGGACCTCATTGCTTATCCATTCTGATAGTTTGTAATAGTATGTATTTACCAACCCAAATACCCTTCCCAACCCACTTCCTCCCCCTGTTCTCTGTCTCTGAGTCCTTTTCTGTTTTTAGATAGGTTCATGTACACCATATTTCAGAAGCCACATACAAGTGATATCATATGGGATTTGTCTTTTCTTTCTGACTTACTTCACTCAGTATGAGAATCACTAGTTGCATCCATGCTTTTGCAGATGCCATTATTTCATTATTTTTATGGATATGTAGTATTCCACTGTATAAACATACCCCATCTTCTTAATCCATTCATCTGTCAATGAATGGTGGTTTCCAATCTTGGCTATTGTGAATAGTACTGCAATGAACTTATAGTGCCATTCCTGGGCACATATCCTATATTTTTGCTGATGTTAGAATATAATTTGTAAAATTTTCCAACTGGTACTGCAACTTGGTTCAGAGTTGAGGTTAAATTTATTACACTGAAGAAAGGTGGTCAAAGATACAAACTTCCTGTTATAAGGTTAATAAGTACTAGGGACGTAAGGTACAACATGATGACTACAGTAACACAGCTGTATGTTACACAGTAAAGTTGTAATGAGAGTAAATTCTAAGAGTTCTCATTACAATGAAAGATTTTTTTTTCTTTCTTTATTTAGTTATATCTATATGTGAAGGTGCATGGTACTTGAACTAACGTGATTATCATTTTATAATGTCTGTAAATCAAACATCATGCCTTTAACTTATACAGTGATGTATGTCAATTTTTTTCTCAACAAAACTTGAAAAAATATTTCCGGTACTCTAAAATGCTAATATTTTCCATATGACTTACTCTTCCTGGGAAAATTGGAAGCATACAGCAACATCCTGATCCTTTTCTGCTCTCCCTTCTTTACTCCAAATACTCGGGCTCAAGAAGAAGCAAACCAATATTAGGACTTTTGAGTTTCTGAGATGTTGTCACAAGAAAGAGGCTCCTAGAAGGCTAAAATTTGGTCTGAAGGCTTTGCATGTGTGTCAGTGGGACAAAATGAATAGAATATTTTCTGAATTTCAAGTCATCCTTGGCCTCTGTGGAATTCCAACATTAGTTGAATTTTATAGTATTTTTTTAACCATGAGGTGGATAAGATTTGAATCTTTTGCTTCTTATACAGAATATGAGTGAGATCGATGAGAAAAGTAGTGATAGAAATTCTGTGTTTTAATAGAGTGCCAGTCAAGCAGATGAGCTATTATCAGATGCCACTTACAGAAGGAGGGCTTACTCCTCTGTTTAAGGAGCACAAAATACAGGGTTCAGCCACAGAATTGCTAGAATTCTTTGTTGGTATTCAGCAAGTCTATGACATGTACTTGCTGGTCACATTAGTAATTATATAAGATTTTAATTTATACCTGAGTTTAGGTCCATCATATATGTTAATTTTAGTTGCCAGGAATATTCTCAGTGAGAAATAGCCACAAATAAAATTCAGACTTAATTCTTGCCGTAAGCCAGAGACAAAACAATACCATGTATTCCATTTAAAGAGCATTTGTAATCTTTGACACACTGGTTATGGCCATGCTTCTCAAATTTACAATATTCATAGACCTGTAAATGTTCTTTCAGAATAGTCACAGACCATTGATTTTAGCTAATATTTTTAAGATAACATTTTTGAAAAAAAGGTTGTTTTTCACATTGAAAAATGGATGAAATTATTATAATGTCACCAAGGAATATCTATTCAGCTCTTTAATAGATAGTTTGAGGTAAAATTCAGGTTTCAGTAAATTTTCCTTATTACACTTCACTTCTACTAAATTATAAAGTCCTAACTAACCATGATAGGTCATTATCAAGAAAAAAAAATCAAAGAAAAATTATATTTCCCAGAATAAAAGACATGCATTTTTGTATAGAAAGGACCAAGGGCCATAACAGTCAGAAAATATAAAACATACGCAAACATATCAACGTCATAAAAGTTTTCAATACCAAGAATAAAGAGAAGATTTAAACACTTACAGAGAGAAAATGTATTACAAAGAATCAACGGGCAAAATTGGAATTTTCAGCTATGTTGCTGAAAACTGAGAGATGATGGAACAATGATCTCAAAATTTTGAATAAAAATGGCACCAAATCTAGAATATTATTCCCAGCGAAATTTTCTAAGTATCAGCATAAAATGAACATTTTATCATTACATTTGGATGTAGTTTTTAAATGTTTCCTGAATATGTTGTTGATTTCTTTCCCCAATGAAGGCAAAGAGCAAATATTAGAAAGGAGTCAAGTTCACCAAATGTGCTACTTTCACTAGAATTGAGTCAAGTCATAATGTCCCACTTTCAAGATTTAAAATTTGATATTTAAAACCTGAAGTGATAAGCTCAAGCTTTTCAAAATAGATTGCTAAAATGTATCATTTAGCACTTATAAATGATTTTTACTGCCAGTATCAGGGTTATATAGATAGACCTCAATGCTATCATCACTTCCAAAGTTAAGTAAGCCTGTTCCCTTCTGTGCACAGTAGGGAAATTTTCTTATGTTCTATATTATTATCCTTTTGAAAATTACTTAATGCATTTTGTTACATTTATAGGTGTACAAAAATCATCGCAACCAAATTTTATAGCATTTCTATCCCAAACCCTCAGTGCACCCCCCCACCCCCAAACTTGTCTCATTTGAAAACCGTTAAGTTTTCCAAAGTCTATGAGTCAGTGTCTGTTCTGCAAAGAAGTTCACTGTGTCCTTCTTTTAGATTCCACATGTAAATTGGATGTTTGTGTCTCATTGACTCACTGGTTCCACTTTGCATGATCATTTCTAGGTCCATCCATGTTGCTATAAATGCTGTTATTTCATCCCTTTTAAAGGCTGAGCAATATTCCATTGTGTGTATGTACCACATCTTCCCTATCCATTCCTCTGTCGATGGACATTTAGGTTGTTTTCATGACTTGGCTATTGTAGAGAGTGCTGCAATGAACATTGGAGTACATGTGTCTTTTTGAATCATAGATTTCTCTGGATAGATGCCCAGGTATGGGATTGCTGGATAAAATGGTAATTCTATTTTCTTTTTTCTGAGGAATCTCCATACTGTTTTCCACAGTGGTTGCACCAAATTACATTTCCACCAACAGTGTAATAGCGTTCTTTTTTCTCCATACCCTCTGCAGCACTTACTGTTTGTAGAGTTTTTGATGATGGCCATTCTGGCTGGTGTGAGGTGGTAACTCATAGTGGTCTTGATTTGCACTCTAATAACGAGTGATATTGAGCATCTTTTCATGTGTTTTTTTGCCATCTGTATGTCTTCTTTGGAGACTTGTCTGTTTAGATCTTCTGCCCATATTTTGATGGGGTTGTTTGTTTTTTTGGTATTGAGCTGTGGGAGGTGTTTGTAAATTTTGGAGATTAATCTCTTGTCAGTAACTACATTTGCAAATATTTTCTCCCGTTTTGTAGGTTGTCTTTTCATTTTGTTTAGGGTTTCCTTTGCTGGGCAGAAACTTTTAAGTTTACTTAAGTTCCATTTGTTTATTTTTGTTTTTATTGTCATTACTCTAAGAGGTAGATCTGAGAAGATGTTGCTGTCATTTATGTCAGAGAGTGTTTGACCTAAGTTTTCCTCTAAGAGTTTTATAGCATCTGGTCTTATATCTAAGCCTTTAATCCATTCTGAGTTTATTTTTGTGTATGGTGTTACGAAGTGCTCTAATTTCATTTTTTTACATATGGCTGTCCAGTTTTCCCAGCACCACTTATTGAACAGGCTGTTTTTTTCTCCATTGCACATTCTAGCTTCCTTTGTCATATATTATTACCCTATTTCTCCTTTAACAAATTAGCACAAATTTAGTGACTTAATGAATATTTGTTATCTTAAAGTTTTGGAGGTCAGAAGTTTGAAAAGAATCTTATGGAGCTAAAACCAAGGGTTACATTCCTCCTGGAAGTTCTAGAGAAATATTCTTTCCGTGTCTACTCCAGTTTTGAGAGGCCACCTGTATTCCTTGCCTCGATGGACCCTTCCAGCAATGGCATCACTCTGATCTCGGCTTTCGTTACCACTGCTCTTATTCTCACCCTCCAGCTTTCCTTTTATAAGAACACTTATGATTACACTGGGTCCACCTGTGTAATCTCTTCATCTCAGGCTCATTAATTCAATCATAGCTGCAAAAATCCCCTTGGCCATGTAAGGAAACATTTTTGCAGGTTTCAAAGACCAGGACATAGACATCCCTGGGACCACTGGTCAGACTATCGTATATTCATTTCTTGGTCCAGAACACAGAATGCATATGTACACAGTGGCTCAAGTGTGATCACGCTTACAATTTTCACTATTTTCTTTAATAAGTTAATCATTGACAACAAGCCATTCTCTGTGAAGAAAGCAGTGTGTGAATTAGAACATAAAGTGCCACCTATTTTAATTGCATATAATCTCCTTTCTTTGCTGTGCATAAGAATAAAGCTCCCAATATGAAGTTCACAACATAAGTTCTCTAGTCTCATTAACAAAGTGGAATGAATTTTTCTTTAATAGAAATAATAAAATTCCATTGAGTATTTTTATTCCTATACACAGCACATATACATTATGAACTGATTCAGGATTTGTATATCAGTGGTTTAGATTAAAAGAAAAACAGCTTGCATAAAAATCTCACTCTCTAATACTGCACACTGTTGCCACTGATCAAAAAAGCCATTTGATAAGGAAATTATTTGATCTTCCTTTTCCTCTAAGTATAGTGTATCTGTCTGCATCTAATTCCTAAGCTTCTTAACCATAGTGTAGCTCCTTCCCCACTAAGTAAATGTAAATTTGAATGCTCTCTCTGCGATTTTTGTATCTTCTTATCATAGCCTTTAGTAATTACACTCATCAATTTTGTATCAGAAAGCCTTATTTTGTGCTTTTAAAATAAAAACTCAGTTGAATTGCCAGAGAAGTCACCATGTTTTGTTCAAATACGGTATCAACACATCATTGGTTTCATGTCCTCTTTAATAACATTTCATAAGAGGACCTTCATTTGGGACAAAATTTTGATGTTAAGCCCCAGTCTAAAATATCTCAGTATCGAATTTTGTCAGTAAACTTCCAATTTAATCTTTGTATTTTTCTGCACTTTATCTTGTCATCACACCATCAGATTTGTTTCCTCATACGAATATAAATTTTGTATTTGTATTAATATTTCTGTTTACTCTTTTATATATATGTATATTTCAAGGTGAAATTTTAGATCACAATTATCATCATTATTTTTCCATATCAAAGAACCACTTTTAAGAGATTTCTCCAATTATGTGAGGGAGGGACAGAAATAACGATAAGAAAGTAAATTGAACATATCTAAATAAAAATCATACAAATGGGAAGAGAATCTGAAAAAGAATGGTTTGTGTGTGTGTGTATATATATATGATTTATTTTGCTGTACATCTGAAACTAACACAACATTGTAAGTCAACAATGTATACTCCAATAAAATTTTAAAAAAATACAAATGAAATCAAAATATATGCACTAATATAATGTCTATCCTATAAATTAAATGTTAACCAGAAGATGATTTAGCCAATGATGCTCCAGAAATAGAAGAACAATCTTAATAATGTAAAGGTTATTAAGAATTTGCTGAAGAAAACATTAATTTATGCCTCAAATTTGAAAAACGTACATAAATATAACTTTTCTGTGAAGCTGCTTTTGCCAAGGATTACCTGATAGACTTCTGGAATTATCATAGTCCAATATCCCCTTTGAGAAAGGCTGGTTGATTAGGCAGTTCCTCTATTACCATCTGCAATTTCAATAGCCTATGAAATTCTGTAAGACTATTTCAATATCTCCAGGTTTGAAACCCCTCCAGCACTCCTCTTGATGCTGTCAAATAACAGTGGTCAACTCTTTAATCCAAGAATTTTAAAGATCTCTCTGTATATATTTGCTAAAAATAAATGTGTAATAGTAAAAATCAAGTAGGCTCCCATAAGCTATTTGCTATTGTCCAAACTGATTAGAATATATAGCATTCTCTGGGAGTTCCCATTGTGGTTCAGCAGTAATGAACATAGCTAGTATCCATGAGGACATGTGTTTAATCCTTGTCCTCGCTCAGTGGGTTAAGTATCCAGTGTTGCCATGAGTTGTAGTGTAGTTCACAGACATGGCTCTGATCTGGCATTGCTGTAGCTGTGTTGTAGGCCAGCAGCTACAGCTCTAATTTGACCCCAGGCTTGGGAACTTCCATATGCCCTGGGTGTGGCCCAATAAAGACAAAAAAAAAAAAAAGGAATATGTAGCATTCTCCAAAAGAGATGTATAATTTTTTCCTCCAATTATTAAATCAGACTGTAATCAGAATTATGTATTTTTCTGGGTTCTGCCACAGCACAAATAAATACACTAACATCAGGTAAAATCACATAAATAAAGGTGGAGGAGGCAAATGCACTTCACTCATGCCCTTGAGGCTCTTGATTCAGTTATAGCTTTATAGGGCAATTAGCTCTTCATTACAGTGATCCACCAAGTACTGCAGCATTTGAGGTTAGCAGATTCAATGTCATAAAAGCATTACTTTAATATTTGCCAGCTTCCCAACTGAGCTTTTTAATGCTCAAGGAATCCCTTTCCATTAAAATCTCTTTGGGGATTCCACCTTGTCTCTAGTTCTCTACTGGATGCAGATTCTCTCCAAGAGATGCTTTAAAAATATTTTGTTGACACCTTGGGGCCACCTCTCAATATAAAGTGGTTTTGAGAAGAGCTCTCATGGGCTGTGGAGAGAGAGGCCACCATAGATACACAGCATTTCAGCTACAGGTTTACTGCAAATGGGCTGTGATGTATCAACCTTCCCCACAGTCAATATTAAGCAATACATTATTAAGAAGAAACTTACACATTCATAATGATGAACTCATACTAAGTATTACTGTTCTCTAAAATTATTGGGTTGGGAATAGGTAGGCTCTTTCAAATGAAACTATCTTAAAAATATAATGAAAATGATTAAGCAAAAATTAGCACTTGCTTTCCAAATACATATCTTAAAAAGCAAAAAATCAGTAGTTTCTAAGAGTGATTTTTATAAACCACTTTCTACAAAAGAGAGAGTAAAAGGAAGAGAAAGGAGAGAGAGAGTTTTGTTTTTGTTTTTTTATTTTTTATAGGGCCACACCCATGACATATGGAGGTTCCCAGGCCAGGGACTGAATTGAAGCTGTAGATGCTGGCCTATGCCACAGCCACAACAGATCCGAGTCACATCTTCAACCTACACCACAGTTCACGGCAACGTCAGATCCATATCCCATTGATCAAGGCCGAGGATTGAACCTACACCCTCATGGGTGCTAGTCAGGCTCATTAACCACTGAGCCATGATGGGAACTCTGAGAGAGATATTTTTAAGACAAAGAGCAAAGTAAAGATTTTATGATTCTACGGAGAATTCTGCTTCTAACATGCTAGGTACTGAGGAATTACATAAAATTCTTGAAAACAAATGTCTGTGAGTCCAAACATTTCTAATTCTTCTTACTGATAAAGTAGAAAACACTTGATTTTTCCTTAAAAACATGACTGAGAGGGCTAAAGAAAGTACGTAAGTCATGGATTTGTAATTGGACTTCTGCCAGCTAGTGGTTAATGCCATGTGACACTATGACAGTGATTCTAAAAAATGAAAAAAAAAATTTGTGGCTGAATCTAACTTATTAAATTTAAAACATTTATTTTGAAATAGATAGACAGATAGGCAGACTGACTGATAGGAATTTACAAAGAAGCTATATATATGCCTCATGCCTCCTTTACCCAGTTTCACCCAGTTGTTATATATTTGCTAATTATAGTACAATACAAAATCAGATATGTGACATTGGTTTGATGTGCATATTTGTGAATGATATAGAATTTTCTAATACTTTCTGAAAGGTTTTAGACCAGTCTTAGGCTCACAAAAATTTGAGGGGAAGGTACAGAGGTTTCTCTTGTAAACCTTGTCCTACATGAATCACCCATCAAACTATCAACATCACTCATCAGAATGATGTATTTGTTATCAGGGTTGAACCTACATTAAGTCACATTCACCCAAAGTTCACAGTATACCTTAGCGTTCACTCTTGGTGTTGTACATTTTATGAGTTTTGGCAAATGTATAATGACATATATCCATCATTGTTATATCATATGTCACTGCCTTAAAAATCCTCTGTGCTCTACCTCTTCATCTCTCCTCCCTTCAAAACCTCTGGCAACCACTGGTCTTTTTATTGTCTTCTTAGTTTTTCTTTTCCCTAGTGTCATAGAGATGAAATAATAAGTGTAGGCTTTTCAGATTGACTCTTTGAAATAATACACATTAAACTTCCATTGTGACTTTTTGTGGCTTTAGAGCTCAATTATTTTTAGCACTTAATAATATTACATTGTCTAGATACACCATAGTTTCTTTATCCATTCAGCTAGTGAATGGATGTTCTTACACCAGCAACGAATGAGATTTCCTACTCGACCTTCTTACCAGCTTTTGGTGTTATCAGTGTGTCCCAGATTTTGTTATTTAACACATGTGCAATGGTATCTTCTTCTTGTTTTGATTTCCATTTCCATGATGGCGTATTATGTGTAACATGTTTACATAAGTTCAACTGGTACTTGTATATCTTCTTTCATGAAGAGTCTTTTGCAAATATTTTTTCCCAGTCTGTGATTTGTCTTATAACTCTCTTGACATTGTCTTTCACAGAGCATATTTTTAAACTTTTAATGAAGTCCAAGCTTATTATTTTTTTCATGAATCATTTATTTGGTATTGTATACATGTACTATAGATTAAGCATGCAAGGTAAATATATCCATAACAAATCTGCATATGTTTAGATATTCAGTGTATGTCAAAAATGTCCAAGCTGTTCTGTAGATGTTCAATAAAGCATTAACATCTCATCAGAACATCAAGATGTTGACAACTTAATGACTGAAGATTTTCAGTTTCCAGAGTAGCACGTGCTATGAGATAAAAAGCAGATAAATAGCAAGTTCCCTTAGAAGTAGCAACATAAGGTTAAAACAGATCAGTGGATGGGAGAGGAAGAGATGGGAGGTTTGATTTGAAAGTGTGGCATAATCTGTGAAGATTTTATGAGAAAGAAGGATGCTTTTTCAGGTAATGTTCAGTTCCACTAGATATTCTCTTTCCACAAGACCTAGAGCTGGCTCTAAAACCTCTTCCACCACAGTGAGATAATTATGCAGTGGTAGTGTCAGACATATTTTTGGAGTACATTACTGGCACATATTATCATTGACAAAGTCAGTGTGTTCTAATCCTCATACAAAGAATGATTGATCATTTAGTAGAGAAACAGATAAACAACCAGAGCACTAGAAATGTGGAAGGGGTATACACTTTAAGAATATTTTTAATTTAAATTTTATTGTAATATAGTTGACTTACAAAGCTGTGTTAATTTTAGGCATACAGCAAAGTAAATCAGTTATACATATACATATATCTATTCCTTCTCAGATTCTTTTCACATATAGGTTATTATTATACATAATTGAGTAAATTCCCCTGTGCTAGACAGTAGGTCCTTTTTACCTGTCTAATTTATATATAGTGGTATGTATATATTAACCCTAACTCCCTAATTTATTCCCTGACCATATTCCAAAATCTTTTAGTCTGTTTTTTAAGTTCTATTGTATCATCTTATTAGTTTCCACATTTTGAAATTTGTGATCTAATATGATATTTGTTTTTCTTTGACTTACTCCACTAATTTAATATCTGGGTCCACCCAAGTTGCTGCAAATGTCATTATTTCATGTTTTTTTAAGGTTGAGTAATATTCCACTGTGTATATGTAACATCTTTTAATACTGTATTTTAATGAACTGAATAGTCTCTGTAATAAGTCAAAGCCCACTCAAGAAAATGCATAGACAAACTTCAAATAATATAATATAATATAATATAATATTATATTATATTATATTATAATATAATATAATATATATTATATTATATAGTATAATATAAATAACAGACACACACACACACACATGCACATACAGGGCAACAAATGCAAACATGAGGCAGGAAGAAAATAATAGACACTGCCCTCTCCCTTTCTAAGTTTTCACAACTGAGCTTTGGAGACCTCAACGCAATTGTTCATCCCTTCCCCTGACTATTACTGACTGAAAACAGGTCTGTTAAAATAATGTCTCATTCCCACTAGAGTGGGAGGGAATGCTTTCCCAAGCCTTTTGTTCCCAAATGACCTCAGTCTGAGACTTCTCCAATGCAGTTACAGAGATATGCTGACAAGATTGAAAGAAGGTGGATCCAACAACTCAAAACTTATTTTCATTGCCAGTCTACACAACATTTGTGCACCATTTGCTAATACTGTTTTAGAATTAATTCTTTAACTAATGTGTAAAGAGTAAGATTAGATTATATCCATGTGCTTATTAGGAAAATTATTCAACATAAATACTTAGGAAGCAGTCTTATTAACCTGCCCTGTATATAGAAGTTCAAAGTCCAAGTGCTCTTTGCTTTTCATATCTAACCATGTGTGAGCAGCATTATTCCTCACATTTCAATGCAATGTCCCCACCCCCTGGTCTGTATAATCCTATGGATGTCATTATTTCCTAATTTACCAATAACTGGCTGAGGAGAGTGGTCATTAAAGCGAATTCCTTCATGATGAGTAAAATGAAAGCGTCTTTTCTTCCACAGAAAAGATAAGGTGGGGGCAATTATTTTACCCACTCTAATATCTAACAAAAACCTTAAGAAAAAGAATTTTTATAGTATTATGATATGTACACACATATATTATTTAAATTTGTGTGCAGACAATGCTAGAACCATAACAAAGCCAGTTAGTTTTTGTGAATGTAGTCATTAATTAAAAGAGAAAGTGCGTGAACTGGCAACAAAAATTCCTTATAATCCTCATGTAGAGTAAATGTGTGGTATAGCATCTATTTCTAAGAAGGGCTGCATTAAGGTAAAGAGACTAATTATAAGAACCTGGCTTAGGAAAAAAGAGGTTTTCCAGCACAAAAATGTCGAAATGTTAAGTCATTCCATGAGGCCATAGATGGGAGAAGAAAGACAAGAAGAATATTTAACATTGTGTATATTTTCTACACGATGTCATTATATTATTTCCATATATTATGCCTTATATATTTCCTTCCATTCTCCACTCAAAATCTAGCCTAACATTATGTATAGTTTGATTGTCATTTACCATAATGTAGTGAAAGTACTGGCTAATGAGGCAAAGATTTAGATCTCAGCTCCCAGTTTGTCTTTGACTTGATATCTGACCTTGACACATTTATTGATATCTGTGCCTCAATATCAATTTATTCATTTGCAAAAATAAAAGGACTAGGAATTAAAGTATTGGTTACTCTCAATTCTAATATTTATGAGACAAGAGAACTGAGAGGATCCCAGGAGACATTCCTCTTTCCTAATCAGAGGAGCCTGCAAGTTTTATAGAGAGGAGGCGTTACCCACGCATCCAGTTTACTTCTCTTTGTTCATCTAGTTCTGAAGTTAGATCCTACAAATTCCACACAGAAGGAGAAAGTAATTACAGCTTGTGTCCTTAACTATCTTTCATAACAGCTAAGTGACTCATGAGTTCAAGGAAAGTGTAGATTTCCTTTCCTTTCATACAGCTGAGACTGGGATTATAAGTAAAATAATTTTTTTTTCTGCCTTTTTTTTTTTAGAGCCAAACCTGAGGCATATGGAGGTTCCCAGGCTAGGGGTTGAATCAGAGTTATAACTGCTGACCTATGCCACAGCCACAGCAACGTCAGATCCAAGCTCTGTCTGCGACCTACACCACAGCTCAAGGCAACACCAGATCCTTAACCCACTGAGCGAGGCCAGGGATTGAACCCGCAACCTCATGGTCCCTAGTTGGATTCTTTTCTGCTGAGGCGCGCCGGGAACTCCAGAGAAGTAAAGCAAATACTTAAGTGAAGAATCTTTAAGGAAGTAAAGCTGAGTCGTTGGTTTATACTATGCTCTTAGGTATATCCATCTTTATAACAAAATAAATAATGGTAAACATTCAATTTCTGTTCTCTGTCTTTTTCAGATATATCCCTCCCTCCCTTCTTCTACTCTTTTGACATCTCCTTTACCCTTTCTAGTATTTTGCTTCTTGAATGAATTTTCTTGATCTTTCAGGATTCACATTAAACAGCAAGTCTTCTTTGACTCTCTTAACCATTTTGACCTCTATTGGCCTCCATGTGTTGAACAACCCTGAATGCTTAAGTCTGTACCACTCTGCTGATTTATATGTCCTGGAGTGTCGGTTTGTTTGTAACCAGGCAAAATCATCTTCCAAATTATATAAGGGCTCCTTCACTGCAGAGAATATACGTGAGATATTTTGTTTATCTCTTTCTTTAATTTCATAGTACTTAACACAAAGATGGGGATATAGTATTCAAAGACATAGATTCTTAAACATTTAGACTTAGAATTGGCTTAATAGAGTTATACACAAATATGTATAAACTTATGTATTATATACCTGTATACTATAGTGATATTTTATGTACATTATAAAACATGTAAAAATTGAAATAATATTAATGTTGTTCAATATAAATGGAGGTTCTAATATATTATTTCCAAACACTCATAGATTACCTCTAGGACTGACTTTACAGACTACCAGTTTACAACAGATCTTTTCAAAATAGGCTCTTAGGAGCTTAAAGGTTTGTACAGAGATGCCTTAGAGACTGTTTGGGACACCAAAGAAACTGCATTGAGACCTCTGATATTTTCCACTTGCTATCCACCCATTTGCTTCAACTAGGTATTCCATTGTTCACTTTTTTTCATAGTAGGAACATATAAAATATTATTTTTGAACAAAATGTTGTATTGCAAATCGTGTTTTAAGAGTATAATACAAATAATTATTTTACTTAGCATGTATAAACAGACAGTGGATAATTTATTAGGTCATGCCAGTTAAAGGTTAATATCAAACTTTTGGTTGTATGCAGTAAATCCCACCGCATTTCATTTATTTAAGAAATATTTTCCTTTTTTTTTCGTCTTTTTGCCTTTTTTATGTAGAGCTGCACCCGCGGCATATGGAGGTTCCCAGGCTAGGGGTCTAACAGGAGCTGCAGCTGCCAGCCTTCGCCACAGCCCCAGCAACGTGGGATCCCAGCCGCATCTGCAACCTACACCACAGCTCACGGCAATGCCAGATCCTTAACCCACTGAGCAAGGCCAGGGATCAAACCCGCAACCGCACGGTTCTTAGTCGGATTCGTTAACCACTGAGCCACGAAGAGTACTCCAGAAATATTTTCTAATACTTATTAGGTATCAGCACAGAAACTCCTAATTTGTTGCATTGTTTACTGTATCGTTCCTTCTCCAGACACAGGAAAAATAGGAAAGTTATGGAATTGTGTTTATGAAATTACTTCAAGGATTTAAAGTGGGTTAATATGGGAAAAATACAAAAACAACTCTGCTCAGAAAATGATTTTCTAAACAAGATGTGCAATCCAGAAGTATAAAAAAATTGACAAACTTGAATGTATAAAAATTTAAAGCTTCAGCACTAAATAAAACACCATAAGCAAAATTAAAAGACAACTATAGGCTGGGAAATTTTTGCAACATAAATAATGAACAAAAGTTTATTCATAACATGCAAAAATTTCTGATATATCAGTAAAAACCTGACAACTAACCAACAAAGAAGCAAAGGTATGAATATGCATTTACTAGAAAAATAAATACAATTAGTCTATAAATACATGGAAATAATTAAGTGCAATTTAAATTTAAAAAGATACTATTATTTGCTCAAATAGACACAGATTAAAAGACATCAGATTTATGATTCAAAAAACATATGAGAACATTAGCATATTCCTATACTAATGTTAGAAGTATAATTTGAGAAAGTTTTAAGGATACAATTTGGATGTGTCAATCAAAAATTAAAATATAAGTATCCTTTTATCCAAGATTTCTACTTTCAGTAATGTACTACAGAAAACTACACATTTGCACACAGCACTCTTTATTACCGAGAAACTGGGGAAATATGCACATAGAAAGGAAATAAATCAATATATTCAATTTTATAGATTAATATAATAAAAATAACATCTTTATGTTTTAGGAAATTAAAAAATAATTAGCTAGCAGAAAAAGGAAGGTGAAGAAATCTATGCAGTAGCATCTCATTTTTATACCCTTCCACACTCAAACAACAAAGGAATATAGGGTTTTACTTTTGCAAATATGAGTGTGTCTGTGTTTGTGTGCACATGCACCAAAATTTAACAGTGACCTGCGGAGAGGAAAGTTGAATGATTTGAAGCAAAGAGAAGTTCTTGCTTTTCCCTCCATTTTTTCCCTTTAGGAACTGTCACAAAAGGTTTTTTCTTTTTGTAATTTAAAAATCTAACACACATACCCTCAGATATTCACATCCACACTTGTACTTTCTCTTTCTGTTGCAGATATACACAAAACATCATCTTAGACCTAATTGTACACTGTAAAGATAATTAAATGATTGGCTTGGTAGAAAGCCAATCATGATTGCAGTGGTAGAAAGAAAAAGGTTTTTGAAACTTTCCATTTCTTGACAGAAACTTCCTTGGTCCATCAATTTTTCATGCATACCAACCACATAAATGGATGGGAAACAGTGACAAGAATAAAACGAAATAGAAGTACTTATTATTCATTAAGTGATATGACTAATATTTTACCTACATAATTTTATTAAATTCTCATTCTTTCATAGTGAGGAAGGTTTTACTATTTCCTTTGTAGATGTATTTGAGACTCAAAGATACTAACTTGCTCAAGTTTACCACCTTGAAAATCCTGAAGCCAGAATTTTAGAGGAGTCTTATTCCAAAACCAGATTGATTATTTAAGTCTCAATAGTAATAGCATAATTGAATTGGAAAAGATTGTTCTCTCCGTTGTGGGTGGCCACCATTTAATGTTCTGAGGGCCTAAACAGAACAAAATGATAGAGGAAGAGTAAATTTGCTCCCATTGCTTGAGGTAGGACATCCATTTTCTTCTGCTCCCAGACATCAGTGCTCCCAGTTCTCTGGCCTTTGGACTCAGGCTGAATTACAACAGTTTCCTAGCTCTCCAGTTTGCAGAGAGCAGATTGTGAGACTTCTCAGCCTCCTTACTTATGTAAGCCTATGTCCATATACTCGTGTGTGTGTGTGTGTGTGTGTGTGTGTGTGTTATTGATTATTTTGTTTCTTTCTCTGGAAAATCCTAATATAACACTTGAAAAGTTACACTGATTTTTAAAAAATTATGTTGAATTTTGTCTGCATGAGCCAAATATAAAAGTCTGGGGACAGACTCAATCACTATATCTATACTTCAAGAAACAATTTGTATATATTTAAATGTTTTATGTGGAATCCAAAAAAAGGAACAGATGGACCTACTTTCAGAAAAGAAACAGACTCATAGACTTTGAAAAACTTATGGTTACCAAAGGGGACAGGTAGAGGGGAGAAGAAGGGTGGACTGAGGGTCTGGGATGGAAATATTCTAAAATTAGGTTGTGATGATTGTTGTAAAACTATAAATATAATAAAATTCACTGATATAAAAAACAATTTGTATACATTTAAATGTTTTATGTGTAAGCATAATTCTGACTCTAATTGATTTGTTCAGTTAACAAGAAAATTTAGATCTAAATTTGATAAAAGTACATAGGATTTTTTTGTACTTACTTAATTATCATGACCTGCCAACTTGAAGTTTATCCTCAAGTAGTGACCTTGAGGTTGATTTCAACAGAATATCCTGTAGCTTGTAAAACTTATGTGCAGATTGGGTAATCAGGATCAGGAATAAAAAGGAAGGTTATGGCATGGGGTACATGCCTGAGGTCAACAAAACTGGTTATGATTCCACATTTAAACACCTACCACCAACACTGGACTTTACATTCCATCAGTAGTGTTGGACCTGAAATACAACCAACATTGAAATGAATATATTTTTTTTTACTTTTATAAAATGATAGAAGTTTATTTGTATATTACAGATCTGTTCTTATCATCATTTAAAAACTCACTATTTAGTTTTACTAAATACTTAAAAATTTTTTTTCAGTTTTTTTTTTTTGCATTATAGCTGGTTT
>PVHT021183518.1:24631200-24669665 GCA_004024745.2 Catagonus wagneri | reverse complement strand
TTAATTTTTTCTATTGTTTTTTGAATTTCTATTTTATTGATTTCCTCTCTGACCTTAATGATTTCTTTCCTTCTGCTGACTTTAGGGTGTTTTTGTTCTTCTTTTTCTAATTCATTTAGGTGATGGGTTAGGTTATCGATTTGAGATTTTTCTTCTTTTTTGAGGCAGGCCTGCAATGCTATGAACTTCCCTCTAAGCACTGCTTTTGCAGTATCCCATAGATTTGGGGTTGTTGTATCGAAATGAATATATTTTTTAATTCTTCCTTAATTTTAGCATCATTCTAGTTTCACTAGTTTCACTTTTCTAGCTCCAGGCAGAGATCCAATTGTCAATGCCTTAGTATTTTATCTGTTTTCACTTATTTAGGAGGGGGGTAAATTGGGAATGTGCAACAGCCTTAGATTTTGTATTCCGCTAGAATTTGTTCAATGGTATATTGCCTCCAAATAAAGAGATTTCTATGCTTAAAATAATGAAAATTATCCAGTAGCAATACCTCATTTCTTGGTGATTTCAGCCCAGTAGGTCTAGGACTGAAGACTTATTATGGAAGCTATGAAACTGTCCTAGGTTCAGATCTGTTTCTTACTCTTACAATTTGTATATTATTGAGTAAATAATGTAATCTCTGTATCACAATTCCCTTTGGAAGTAAGTCTGTTATGAGTTCCATGCATCCCTGTACATTCTGATAATGTGCCAAATTGCAAGTGACATTCCTGGCACTGAAGTTTCTCCAGATGGGAATTTAGCAGCCTAAGGGTACCACAGCATAAATATCATACAACTTTTGTTCTCTGTAGGAGAGGAACTGACTTGTTTTTTGGTTGCTACAACATAGCTCATCCTGTTTCCCTTATTTTTTTAAAGGCCTAAGATTTGTGACTTAAAAAAAAAAAGACAGTTTAAGAGACTGTGGTCATGGGAATCAAGACCATGCTGTAGAATCGATGAGCAGTACAGAAATCAATTTGACCTGAGACTAGAGGAACAATCTCAGAACTAAAAATAACAAAATTATCTGTTTAGCTGACAATTAAGCAAGCCCTTGGGTGAAGTTGTAAAGGGGCAGAGAGAGATAGAAGGAGGAGGAGTAAAAAGATAAGGGTATATGAAAAACAGGAAGTAAAGAAAAGCTTATTCAAATACATGTAATTTTATTTGAGCTCTTTAAAACAATAAATTTTGCCAGTGTGGAGATATGTGAAAGAATGCATGCAGTAATCAATTTATATATTAATAGATGAATCATAGGGTAGGTAAAGTTAGAAATAAAGTCCTATATTATAAGTAACTATACCGATGTCATAAAAAGTACTTTGAGATAGGTATTTGAGAGATAAATACTTCGGGGAGATTATCTATAAGGAATAGGGATTTCCAAATTGAACAAGGAAAAAATTGTCAGAAAATGAGTCCCATGTTAGAGAAAACTTTGAATGAGTTAAAGATGATATCTACATACCCAGAGAATTTAAGTACTGCGAAAAACTTCTGCTTTCTTTGGGAATGAACTTTGGAGATACTCATAAATTCAGAAATTCTAATGAGCCTATGAGTTTGTGAAGTTATATTCTCAATTAAAGACTACGGCAATTTAACAAGAAGAGATTAGCAAGTATTGTTTGATTAAGTCCTTGATCAAACCCATCAGAGACAAGTCTTCAAAGTTTTAACAAAGAAAGATTACAATTATCGGTCTATATGTTGTATATCTTGCAGTAGAATAGTGAGGATTTTCCATACAGACCTTTACTAAAGATAATCTTCTGAAAAAATGGTTCACTGTACAGTATCCTATTAATCTGCACCATGCCCTGGGAAGTTAAATTTAGATAAGATTCTCATTTTAGAGCAAGAAATTGAAGTATCAAATAATTAATAGCCTGTGTCATGGATTAGAACTCAAAGAAAACACAAATTTTCCTAGTATCTCCCCAGAGCTGGAGTCAGTCACATCAATATAAGCAATTGACTATTGCTGAGATCTGAGGGGTACCAGGAAAGCTTTCAAATGTTTCCCTTCAAAAATGTCTAAATATCTGTAGTGCATTCCTTTAGATCAGTAAAAATTTTTATAATGAAATTAACATAATGTAAATATCCCTGAGTGGATTAATACATTATTATTTTAAGATTCATTAGTTAGAGCAACTATATTCCATTTTAACTACGTAATAAAGTCAATGTTGTGAAGAGCTGCACGATGTGACACTGGGATGGCATAAGGAACTCACCATATTAAGGAGTCAGTAAAAAAAAAAAAAAAAAGGAATTAAGAGGTGGAAATGGCATAGATAAGTGAAAAAAAATGTGGTGGTTGAGGAAGCTGTATTTACTGTCAAGATATTCCCGAGACCAATTGCTAATGAATCCATAAAGCTTCAATGGATAATACAATATCTGGATTTCTAGACTATGTGTGATTTTCCCATTGTACATTATTATGGTTTAAATATGTGTCCTCTACACTGGTCTATAACTTCTTTGAATTAAAAAAAAACTAATCATCCACTTAGCATATTTATTAAGCTCTCTCTAGTTTTTAGATATTCTGATAAAATAATTAAAACCACAGGGTCCTTGCCCTTAAAATTATAAGGACTAGAGAGGATACTGCCATCATTTATCCTCACAGTTCCTGTACCTATGGGAGTGATAGAAACTCTCAAACCTTTCATTTTCTTTGGAAGAGTTTAATACATGTCCCGTTCATAAATAAAATTAATTTGAAGAAATGTTCAGAGATCATATCAAGAATTACTTCAGTAAATACTCAGGAAACAATTGGACAAAACTGAATATATCTAGTTATGTGGAAGTAACTTTGTCACTAAATGCTATACAATTAGGACCTAGACAATATGTATCACACTGTAAAGTCTCACTAGGACTTTGTCACTAAAATATAGAAGATGATGGAAACTTGGAAATTTCACTTTCCTTTTTTGCCTTTATTTAAATTGACTTGGAGCATTAGAAATTTCAAGTAGGAACACAGATTCTGAGTAAGTCTTAGATATGCCTGCAAAAGTTGAGGGTTATCTCTGAGTGGAACTATGGAAAATCTGTTTAGACCTGCATTGTCAATATGGTAGCCACTACCCACATGTGGCTATTTACATTTAAATTAATAAAAAATTAAATACTGTTAGAACTCAGTTTCCTAGTAGCATTAGCTGTGTTGCAAGAGTTCATTAGAGAGAGGTCGCCATATTGGATAGCACAGATTTAGAACATGCCCATCACAGTAAGAAGTCCTACTACATCGTTGGTCTAGTCAGAGGGCTGCACCTTGAGGTGAGAAAGCAAATAAGATTTTTGATTTTGGTATGTTATGCATTTGGGATACACTTAAATTAATTTACTACAAAAGAATAATATGAAAAATTTAGTTCTTTGGGAGAGTAAACTGTATAACTACGCTGAACTGAAATCTTTAAGTGGCAGAAAGCATTATGTCAATTTAGCTAGTTTAATCTAAAAATAAGTGATGTAAATTTACAGTATTATTAAAAGCTATGCTAGAGGGAACCTAGAAGAATCCAAGGAGCCAATCTAACATGGTAAGAATAAATCTGGGCACACTCCTCTCCTACTCATTCCTTAAGAATAAAATTGTATGTAATGTAACTTGTAATCTAAGCTCAACCTAGTAAATCATCATTGTTTTACAGTTATTTAGAATAGCTCACATGTATTTATCTATATTTCATTCTATTTGTTTCTGAATAATTATTTTATTTAGTGGTTTAACAGGGCCATGTAAGTAGAATTTGAAAATAATTTTATATTTATGAAAATATTCTACAAGCTAGATGGACATTCTACATTGCACTCCACAGTCATTTGTTTTTCTTGAAATATGAGACATTCTTAACTTCCCTAGGTATACCATTTAGCTGTTAAAATGTAGCTCTGTAATTTTTCTACAGTTCTAAAGTGGAAAATAATAGTCCAACTGTCCATTTAAGTCTATAATCCTCTAGAAAAAGAAGGTCATCTAGTCTTTGATCCAACATTTCCAGTGATGTTTTTGAAATTACATGATGTTCATTCAGGTATCATGCCATTGATGCTTTCTCATACACTACTGGAACACCATTTCTACCCACTGATTCCTTCTTTTAGTTACTAAGGATAGACAGAGAAAACCTTATCCCTCTTCCACATAACAGCACTTCAATTACTTTAAGATAGCTAACATGCCCCACTGCCCTCCAAGGCTTATATTTTCCCCAGTCTAATTACTCACTTTATTGAAGTTTCCTCAATCATTCTTTCCTGTCTAAGTCTTCCTTTAGTTTGAGGAGTCTTATGTCAATAGAACTCATGGATAGTTTTCTTCACCCCCAATGAGCTGCCTAAAGATTAACTGCCAACTCTGAGTTATTCACTATCCTAGACTTTCTGCAGCTGTGAGAGCAAAATTGACAACTTCAGTCTTTTCTCCTGACAACCAAGAATGTATTAGAGAAGCTTTTAATGTTGGCCAGGTAATTGGTGAGCCTCTATTTTCTATCAGTAGACATCAGGAAATTTTAATATTGCTAAATGTTATATGTTATAGTTATTTTCAGTAACTCATTTATGAGTAGGATATCAGACAAAGTAAAAATAAGTTGAAAAATGCATTTGGATATAATTACAACCTTGGGTGTTATCACAAGAAGGGGGAAAGGCAAAAACATTGAAAGTAGTATGTAAAGACACACACACACACACACACACACGCACACTCTACCAGCTGGAGTATATCACACAGGAGCAAGAGCATAACTATCAAGGGAGAATTTGGTGAATAGAAATTCAATAAAGTAGTAACATCTTCAGAAGAAAATATTTCACAATGTAATATAAAAGTCACAATTTTAATAAAATTATTTCAATACATGCAAACTATTAATGGTTAGCAGCCAGCAAACACAAATAACATAGAAATCAAGTAGCAAAAATTTAAAGCAATTAAGGTAAGAAATAAGCAAAGATTTTTGAATTTGTGGGGGAGAAATTCAAATGGCCAAGAACAGATGCTCAACTTCCCTAGTAAAAAGCACCGTAAAATGTAATTAATTAAAACTACATCCATAAGATTTGTAACAAATATGTTAATATAAATGAGTAAATAGTAATTCTAATTCATTGCTAATACATATCTAAATTGGTCTACCAGGAAGTTCCCATTATGGCTCAGTGGATTAAGGACCTTATAACCTTATATTATCTCTGTGAAGAAGCAGGTTCAATCCATGATTTCATGCATTGGGTTAAGGATCTAGCATTGCCACAAGCTGCAACATAATTTGCAGATGCAGCTCAGATCTGGTGTTGCTAAGGCTGTGGTACAGACCATACCAGCAGCACCAATTTGATCCCTAGACCAGGAACTTTCATATGACACGTGTGGCCATAAAATAAATACCTACATACATACATAAGTACCAACTTTTAGAGTAAGTTCATAATATCAACTAAATTAAATTCTTAAAAGAAGTGAAAAATGTAAATAATCTACACATTTGAGAAAGAGAAAGAATGTATATTGTGGATGTAATCACATAGTTGAACATGCTACAATATTTCAAAATAGATGGACTAAAGTTATTTGTGTTAATGTAACAAAATCTCAAAAGTAATGTTGAATAATAGTTTTAGAAGTCCTATCTATTTCAATCAGAAAAGAAAAATAAATATAAGGAATTTAACCTGGAAAATAAAACTGTCTCTGTTTGCAGATGACATGATACTACACATACAGAGTCCTAAAGATGCTACCAGAAAATGACTACAGCTCATCAAAAGAGAATAAAATACCTAGGAATAAACCTACCTAAAGAGGTAAAAGATCTGTGTTCTGAAAACTATAATACACTGTTGCAGAAACTGAAAGGTGATACCAATACATAGAAAGATGTATCATACTCTTGGATAGGAAGAACTGAAGTTGTCAAAATGACTATACTACAGATTCAATGCAATCCCTATCAAATTACCAATGGCATTTTTCAAAGAACTAGAGCAAAAAAATGTTTAAATACAAAAGATCCTGAATAGCCAAAGCAATCCTGGGAAATAAAATTGGAGCTGTAGGAATTGGGCTCCCTGACATTAGACTATTCTATAAAGCTATAGTCATTGAAAAGGTATGGTACTGGCACAAACAGAAATACAGAACAGTGGTATAGGATGAAAGCCCAGAGATAAACCCATGCATTACCTATCACTTTGAAATTGTGACACTCACACCTAAAATTTTCATTTCAAATTGGGTCTAGCCAGGCTAAATTAAAACTAAGGCTAGTACTTTTTCTGTTTCCAATATGTAGTTTATGAACATAGCTTAAACTTACGTTAACTTTTATTGTAACGTAATCCTATATTTATCCCATATTGTACTTATATTCAAACAAATGACCTGGTCAGTTTTCACAGATGATATTTGTAAGTCACGGACAGAGTCTCCATTCCAGTTTAGAGATTCATCATCTCCTTAATACTCACTTATTCCTCATGTAACATGATGTGCAGTCCTGATCACATAAATCACTGTCTCTTGGTCTCCATGAAAAGAGTAGACTATCATGCTACTGATCCATGTCATTCCAGGGAAGTTGAAAGAAGGCCATATGTGACCCAAGTTAAGGGAGAACAGTATGTTCAGAGGTGATCCTATAACATGAGCCATTTCATTCTTGTTTCCATTCTGGGAGACAGATTCTCTCTCTCCTCAATCTCAATCCCTCTCTTTCTTTCTCCCTTCCTTTTCTCCTTCCCTCCTTCCTTCCTTCCTTTCTTTCTTCCCCTCTCTCCCCATTCCCCCATGCCTTTCCCTCTCCTTCTCTCTCTTTCAGTAATGTGGGATACAGGAGTTTCCATCATGCCTCAGTGGTTAACAGACCCGACTAGCATCCATGAGGACATGGGTTCGATCCCTGGCCTCACTCAGTGGGTTAAGGATCTGGCATTGCTGTGAGCTGTGGTGTAGGTCACAGATGCAGCTCAGATCCCACATTGCTATGGCTATGGTGTAGGCTGGTGGCTGCAGCTCTGATTGGACCCATAGCCTGGGAGCTTCCACATGCAGCCCTAAAAAGGCAAAAAAAAAAAAAAATAATGTGGGATACATATACATATGGAATCATTAACTCAGCCATTTGTCACCATAAGGGAAACACATAGCAGAGAGAAGAGAATTAGATGAACTGAGCTGGAGTCATTATCATCACTGTACTGCATCCTCAACTTCTATCCTCACACTTTTTATATGAGTAAATAATAAACTCTTAAATCTTTCCAAAAAAAGAAGAAACAGAGTTCAGAACTGTGATCAAATTATTATCTTGAAATTGGAGCTTTTAAATTTAATGAAAATAACTAATTCCTGTCAGTATTTTAAAGAGTGAATATGAGTCTTTCTTTTCCTTTTTTTTTTTGTCTTTTTAGGGCTGCATCCATGACATATTCCCAGGCTAGGGGTCGAATCAGAAATACAGCTGCTGGTCTACACCACAGCCACAGCAACACAGGATCCAAGCCATGTCTGTGACCTATACCACAGCTCATGGCAATGCCGGATCACAAACCCACTGACTGGGGCCAAGGATTAAACCTGCATCCTAATGGATACTAGTCGGATTCATTTCCACTGCATCACAATGGGAACACAGGATCATGTTAAGTCTTCTTTTAATTATAAATACAAATGTCTTAACTGATAACAGAATTTGATTCAAGAAAGTAGTGTTATGTGTAATGGGTCCAAATGTGAAATGGGTTCCAGTTAGGAGAAAACAGTAAAGTGGGGATACTGGGTTAAACATTGACAGTCTTTATGTTAATTCTTTTTTCTCAAACAGGAGTTTATTATTTATTAGCAGGGCATATGCTAGAAGACCACAGCATTAAGATATTTGGCAGGAACTCTTCAGGAGTCTAGCTTGTATTGGCTTAGTGAAATGCTACTAATTGAATGCTTGAACTAAAGCTGACCATTCTCATATCAGAGGGGGAAGAAAAATCTGCTTTTCTAGAAGAAGGCTTTTCTTTTCTTTTTGTCTTTTTAGGGCCACACCTGCAGCATATGGAGGTTCCCAGGCTAGGGGTCATATTGGAGCTTCAGCTGCCAGCCTATACCACAGACACAGGAATGCTGGATCTGAGCCACATCTGTGACCTACACCACAGCTCACAGCAAGGCCAGATCCTTAACACACTGAACAAGGCCAGGGACTGAACCTGAGTCCTTATGGAAGTTAAGTCAGATTCATTTCCACTGAGCCATGATAGAAACTCCCATAGATGAAGATTTTTCTGAATATAACTTGTAACCCAAGTTGACTGAGAATAGATAGGTGATCATTTATACATATTCAGAGTTGTAAAAGCCAGAACTCAGTCTTTGCTGGCTAGTAGCAGTAGAGAAAAGGAGGAAGATGACTTAGCAGAAATAAGATTGTGGCCCAGGAGTACTAAGGCCAGCTCAAAAGCAACTTTGTAAAACTTTCTCTACCTTAAAAATTGCCATGACACCCCATTCAGGAGATGTGGCTGAATTCAACCTAGAATGAAGGGTAGACTATCCTTATCATTTTTACATCATCCAACATGGTGGATATCAAAGGGACCCAAGACGAGGCAGTGCAACTATTCCAAAGCTGACTATTAGCAAACAAAATTTCAAGGCTATGTCCTAGGCTCAAAGACTACGACAAACCAGGAGTTCCCATCATGCCTCAGTGGTTAACAAACCCAAAATACCCATGAGGACACAAGTTTGATCCCTGGCCTTGCTAAGTGGGTTAAGATCTGGCATCGCCATGAGCTGTGGTGTAGGTTGCAGACACAGCTTGGATCCCGTGTTGCTGTTGCTGTGGTGTAGGCTGGCAGCTGTAGATACTATTTGACCCCTGGCCTGGAAACCTCCATATGCTAGAAGTATAGCCCTGAAAAGAAAAAAAAAAAAAAAAAAGGACTATGATAAGCCAATGGCTCTGACTTTTGTTATAATGTATGAAAGCAGTAGATGACCAGAGACCTACATGTTTTTAAAGGAGTGGTCCATCCGAAGAAGGCCCAGTCTGCCTTACTGCTCTTTGTAACTACGCAGATCAGGGGGCACCTTGGGGTCTTAACTTACAGTAAAGGGAAATGTGCTACAAAAGCAGATGACAACCATGGTTTCACTTGAGTTTCTGAATGAGTCCCTCTTCTCCATTTCAGTTAAAAGATACATTTGTCTGAGTTATTTTGAATCTTTATTCTATGACCGATATTTTAACCTTCCCTTCTTGTTACACTTTCTCCATGATTTTTTTTCTGAAAATTCAGTTGATTTCTATTACATGATAACATTACATGATGACTAAGGATTGATGTGGCAAATGGATTAGCAGCTCGCATAAGCCAGGGTGACCTTGTATTCAGGGATATGTTTTGGAACTAGGGCTTGAAGGACAGTGTATATTTAGCTCAAAGCAATAAAAGTGAGGGCTAATCACTCACAAGATTTGATTAAAGATATAGGTTATAACATAATAGCATTCATTGCACTGTTTATGGGAAGAAGTTGTACATTTGTTCTCAGATGTTAGGACAGGGAGCTCCAAAGTGTTCATTATAAACTTTATATCTATGCTCTGATTCACATATTTTTGTCTTCTATAAATCACATTTCTTGAATCCTTTATCTCTGATGGCTTGTAATTTGTGAGAATTCATACAAGTGAAACATTTTATAAGTATTATTATTTTTCTGTTTCTAAGTATAAATCTATTATTTTTGGAGGTAAGCAAAAACAGGACTCGAATCCTTTGGAAAAAATTTAGTGACTTTATAGAGGAAAACCATGAATTTAAAATAAAAAAATGTGTTGCATTTAGGAATGAAAACTTGCTCTGAAGAATCCTCCAATAAGTTCATAATAGTATAGTAAAGTGACACTATCCAATTCATGTCATGCACGACCTTAGCATAAAAATGGGTGAATATGAATGAAAAATAATTCTTTCAATTGTAGCATATTGCAACAAAGCAATACCTTGAATAAATCATTTAAGAGCAATTCAAATCATAATAGGCTCATTGGCTGAAATAAAACAAATTATTTGGTTTTATCAAGTGAAACAATTACAAAACTTTCCCTTATATCTTATTAAAATGACCTTAAGAGACAGAGTACTACAGGAAAACATTTGCATTTTAAAAAGCATTGTAATAATGTCTTATGCCTAATTTCCTAAGCAGCTACACTGGAAGAGCCCCAACTTAGACCCAGAATAGCCAGAGACATCCTGACAAAGAAAAATGGAGCTGAGGGAATCAGGCTTCCTGACTTCAGACTATACTATAAAGCTATAGTCATCAAAACCATATGGTACTGCACAAAGACAGAAGTATAGGTCAGTGTAACAGAATAGAAAGCTCAGAATTGAACACACTCACCTACGGTCAACTAATCTATGGTGAAGGGGGCAAGAAAATTCAATGGGGGAGAAGATAGTCCCTTCAATAAGTGGTGCTGGGAAAACTGGACAGCTACATGTAAAAGAATGAAATTAGAACACTTCCTAACACCATACACAAAAATAAACTCAAAATGGATTAAATACCTAGATATAAGACCAGATACTATAAAACTCTTAGAGGAAAACATAGGCCAAACACTCTCTGACATAAACAACAGCAACATGTGCTCAGATCCACCTCTTAGAGTAACGACAATAAAAACAAATATAAACAAATGGGACTTAATTAAACTTAAAAGTTTCTGCACAGCAAAGGTAACCCTAAACAAAATGAAAAGACAAATCACAGAATGGGAGAAAATATTTGCAAATCAAGCAACTGACAAGGGATTAATCTCCAAAATTTATGAACACCTCCTACAGCTCAATACCAAAAAAAAAAATACAACCCCATCAAAAAATGGGCAGAAGATCTAAACAGACAATTCTCCAAAGAAGACATACAGATGGCCAAAAAACACATGAAAAGATGTTCAGCATCACTCATTATCAGAGGAATGCAAATCAAAACGACTATGAGATACCACATTACACTGACAAGAATGGACATCATCAAAATGTGTACAAACAATAATTGCTAGAGAGGGTGTGGAACAAAAGGAACCCTATTAAACTGTTGGTGGGAATGTAAATTGTTGCAACCACTGTGGAAAACAACACGGAGATTCTTCAGAAAACTAAAAATAGAAGTACCGTTTGACCCGGCAATCCCACTCCTGGGCATCTATTCAGAGAAAACCATGGCTCGAAAGGACATATGTACTCCTATATTCACTGCAGCACTATTTAAAATAGCCAAGACATGTACACAGCCTAAATTCCCATCGACAGAGGAGTGGATAAAGAAGCGGTACATATACAAAATGGAATATACTCAGCCATTAAAAGGAATGAAATAACAGCATTTGCAGCAACATGGATGGACCTAGAAATTATCACGCTAAGTGAAGTCAGTCAGACAATGAGACGCCAACATCAAAAGCTATCACTTACACGTGGAATCTAAAAAAAGGACACAGTGAACTCCTTTGCAGAACAGATACTGACTCACAGACTTTGAAAACTCATGATTTCCAAATGAGACAGGTTTTGGGGTGGGGAGTTACACTGAGGGTTTGGGATGGAATTGCTATAAAAATTGGATGTCATCTAAAAATGTAATAAAATTCATTAAGTAATTTTAAAAATAAAAAACATCTAAATTATTGAAGAGTTGATTATTGATTTGATCAATTTCCTGGAAAAATGTTTAAAAGTAAGACATGTAATAAATATTCCATAAGTCAATACTCTTGTGGAAAGATAGACACGAATAATTTATTTTACCATAACTCATAAGAAAATGCATTCTTTGGTGTTCTAAGAATTTAAAAACTGCAAAAAAAAGTAAATACTTGACTCATATTTTTATATTCTTAAAATATAAATCTTTTCCACTCATGGTAAAAATGGAAAAATATTTCATATCAACAAAGAAAAACTACCTATTACAAATCGCCAATATGGACTTGCTTATAATTTAGAATATAATTAAGTATTAAACATTTTCCTGACCTGAAATAGCTGATATTTGCAAAAATACAGACACATAAGTATGCAGGAACACACACACACAGACACACATTTTAATGTTTCACTTAATGAATATTTCTCTTAAATTTTATAATTACAACATATAACATGGGTTCTAGAGTGAGACAAGATAAATTGCAAGTTACCTATTATTATTGTTTTCTTATCTGTAAAATGTGTTTCTTTATCTGTAATGAGACTATGTGCTTCATAGGGTTTTCATGAAGATTGGACAATGTAATAATTTTAAATATTTATCCCAATTTCTGGATCATAGTAAACACTCAAAATATTAACTGTGAATGATGCTATAACTATACAACAATAGTAGTAAATATAGTATTTTAAGGAATAAAAATTCTTCCAAAACATGTAAATGATGATAGATATATGAACAGATAGACAGGTAACAGAGACAACTATACACATACACACAGCACACAGTTCTCAATATATGGTCCAGGGACCGCGAGAGGTTTCCCAGATCCTCTTTTGGAGTTCATGATGTCAAAACTATTTACATCAGAATACCAAGACTTTATTTTCTTTCTTCGTTCTCATTTCCTCACAAATGTAAAGTGAAGCTTCTGAGGCCAGAAAGCAAAAGCAGATATGAGAATCCAGCTGCCTTCTATTACGCAAGGCATTAAAGAGATTTGCAAAGTACAAAAGCAATGCCACTATCCACACTAAGTTAAATATTTTGAGAAGCAAAATTATGTTTATAAAATATTTTATTAAGATAAATATGCCTGCCGTGGCTGCTCTGTTGTTATTTAGATGCTTCAATAAATAAACTAATGTGACTCAGTTTTACCTTCTAATAACTAAGGGTAGATATAATCCACATAAATTAGCTTTGGTGTCTTCCATGGAAAGGAGTCTTGAAATGAAAAAGATCAGGAGCTGCTGCTCTATAGATTAACTGGTGATTACAACCATCTATCCAGAATATTTATCCATATCATGCCAATATATCCTCATCAACAACTGCACTTTTTGTGTGAATAATACCCCAAATAATATCCCAAATATCTTGTTTAAAAGTAAAAATTTATTTAATCTAAGTGAGAGGGGTTGACTTTTCAGCAGAGATGACCACAGATTAGAGTATATTCCTTGAGAAGAGAGGAGAGCTTGCTTGTTATGAGGATACATTTTTTAGCAGAGGCCCCAATGTTGATTATGTTTGGATTTTGGTTTAGTTTGTTATTTTATTACTATGTCTATTCCCTGAGAAAATTTGATAACTATGAAATCACACAAGGAAAATGAAATATTAGTCATCAACCAGGCATTTTCTTATCACCCCAAAAGAACTCATATAATAATAACAGCTGTAGGGGAAGAAACCAGTGGAAAATACCACACATAGTTATCCCTAAGTCCATGAGCACCTAATCACTGTACACTTAATCAGTAACAGGGAGAACTACCTTGTGTTTCAGTAAGCTGATACAATAAATATAAACATAGTGAATCCAAATTACAGTTTAGCTATGAGAATTAATCAGTGATACTGAATTTAATCTTGTAATCTATAAAGTATGTTAACTTCCATAGGACTTTGCACATAAAGGAACAACTAAAATATTGTCTCAGTATATTATTCAGATTTCACAAAAGTTCCTTATGTTCAGAGCTTCAGGGTCTCAGTGTCAGTGACACACAAAACAGAAACTCAACACTACAGAGAAAAAAAACTCTATGTAAACAATTTGTTTAAAACTGATTTTAGTTTTGTTTAAGTATTGGCAACAAATACCAGTTTAAAAAAATATTGAAGTATAGTTGATTTACACTGTTGTATTAACTTCTGCTATACAGCAAAGCAACTCAGTTATATATAATTTTTCATATTTTTCCATTATGGTTTATCACAGGATGTTGAATATAGTCCCCTTGCTATACAGTAGGACCTTGTTATTTATCTATCCTACATATATAATAGTTTGTATCTGCTAATCTGAGACTCCCAGTCTTTCCTTCCCTCACTCTCCACTCCCTTGGCAACTCTTAGTCTATTCCCTATACAGGAGAATGTGTTTCTATTTCAAAGATATGTTCATTTGTGTAACTTGACTTTAATTTAAACAAAATACTTTCATTATGTTTGTATTAGTTTGCTATTGATGCAAACACAGTGGTTTAAGACAAGGCAAAGTTATTCTCTTACTGTTCTAGAGTTCAGGTTTCTAAAATCAAGGTGTTAGAATGGCTGCATTCTTTTTGGAGGCCTCAGAGAATGCTATATTTCCTTGCCTTTCCCGGTTTCTGGAGACTACATGCATTACTTGGCTAGTGGTTCCTTGCTTTATCTTCAAAGCATATTATTCCAACCTCATTTGGGAGAAGAATTATATTGTCTACCACAGTGATTAATGTTTAACAGGTAATTTTTATGAAAAAAAATCTTAGCAATGATGCTTAGGTATCTCAATGCCTATTAAAAATACCTACTATGAAATTTATTAAATAGGAGGAGGAAACAATGGCAGTGGAATAGGACATGAGGATCACCTCCTCCCACAAATACATTGAAAATCTATCTATATATGGAACTACTCTCACAGAAAACTAGCTGAATGCTGACAGGAGACCCCAGGATTCTTAGCAAGAAAATTTCCATGAAACTGCATAGAAAAAAAAACAAAGAAGAAAAGGAGAGAAATGGAGAAAGACAGTGAGTCAAGTCTTGCACCCTTAGAAAGGAGCTGGAAAGAGGAACAAATCCTGCAGCCTGGCAAGTTCACCCAACCAGTGAAGACACCAGAAGAGAGAGGAGGATATTTGAAGTGTTGGAGGAAAACAAAGCAATTGGTGTAATACAGTTGAAATGGAAATGGCCCTTAGCAAATGGTCAGACTTAGAGAGAGAGCTGGGGCTGGCTGTATGGGAAAAAACTAGGATTAGTAGCACAGAGATAGCCTAAAGGGACTAGAGTCTGGAGTGACAACATTTGAAACTGTAAGCTGAGGAAAACATGGTTGGGCTTAAAAGGCAGATGCCATTGTTAAGGGGTGCCTTAGCCCTGTGAGGGCTCTTAGGTTGCAAGAGGCTAACTTCTACAGCTACAGGATTTACCCCCAAGCAGCGACTGCTTAGCAAAAGTTGGGGAACAGCCCACTGCTCTTAAGGCTACAGAGAAAGTGGAGCAAGCAGAGGGAATAATTGGAGCAGGCAGAGGGAACTCGGGAATAGCACAGGCCCTATGGCCCCAGCTAGCAGCAAGGCAGGGGAACACTGAAGTAATTTCTGTAAAAGTGAAAATGATCCTGGGAATTGGAATGGGCCTCCTAAGCAGGAATAAAGCCATGATTTGTCTAGGAGCAGAAGATAAATTTGGAAACAGCGGGGAGTGTGCAGAAGTTTGCACAAGGCCTCCTGGGTGGACAGAGAACCTCAATTTACTAGGGGTTGGGGAAAATTATTTCTGGAACAGCACAAATGATCCTGGGAGTTGGAAGGGACCTCCTAGGTGGGTGGAAAGCCACAATTTGTCTAGAGGGTGGAAGGTGAACTTGGAAGATGAAGTGCAAGAGTCTGCACAGGGCCCCCTGGGTGGGCAGAAAGCCTCAATTTGCCTAGGGAGCAGAGAAAGTTATTTCTGAAACAGCACTAGGGATCCTTGGAAACAGAAAAAGCTCCATGATCCCAACCAGCAATTAAGTGCGGGGCCAGAGAAGCAGTGTATATCACACAGATAGCCAAAGGAGTTGAGAGAGTCCTGCTGGGCATGTCTTACTTTGCAGTGGCTACATGGAGCACTCTGCCAAAGGTCCAGTAAGGGTAGAGACCACTAAAACAGTGCAGGGCCTACAGGAATAGAGAGAGCCTGTTAGTAACATATAGGGAGAAGCCCACAACCTTGGGGCTACAAAGAATACTCCCTAGATCAGCCAAACAAAGGGAGTGACTACAGAAAGGCACCTACCCCCACAGCTACAGACATCATCACTGAGAGCCTACCCAACAAAGGGAGGGGTGGCAGGAGCATATTCTGACATTTCCAACTGTAAGAAATTTCCCTGAGAGTTATCTGTAAGCAAGAAGGGTCATAGGAGCCAATGCTGCCCACCAATCACGAAAGCAATCCCATGAACTCGGAACCACTGGCAACTCATGGACCAAATTCCTAGCAGCCACCAGGCTCCAGGAGAGGTAGAATAATACTACAACTTCCATCACAAGTTTTGGGTATACGTTAGCTGTTAACCAACCCTCAGAACTCCAAAATTAGGCACCAGCTTCTTCATCTATATAATATCCATCAAGGGGACAATAAACACAGAAAGTTAGACATCATGAGGCATCAAAGAAATAGGTTTCAGACAAAGGAACAAGACAAAATCACACAAAAGTAACTAAATGAAGAGGAGATAGTTAATCTACCTGAAACGTAGTTCAGATTGATGACAATAAAATAATCCAAGAGCTTGGGGAAAAAAATGGAGGCACAGACAGGGAAGTTAAAAAAAAAATGTTTAACAAAGAGCTAGAAGACCTAAAGAACAAGCAAATTAAGACGGATAACACACTATCTGAAATGAAAAATTCAGTAAAAGAATCAACAGCAGGATAATGGAGGTAGAAGAACAAATAAGTGACATAGAAGACAGAGTATTGGAAATCAATGCCACAGGAAAAAAAAGAATAAAAAATAATGAAAAGAATGGAGGGGAGCATAAGAGATCTCTGGGACAACATCAAATGTACCAAAATTTGTATCATGGGGGTCCCAGAAGAAAAGAAAGAGAAAAGGCCAGAGAAAATATTTGAAGAGAGTATAGCCCAAAACTTCCCTAATCTGGGAAAGGAAACACTCACTCAAGTTGAGGAAGTACACAGAATCCCACACAGGATAAATCCAAGGAGAAACACAGCAAGACCAATCAAATGTACAAAAATTAAATAAAAAGAAAAAAACTAGTAAAAGCCATAAGGGAAAAGCAACAAATAACGTAAAAGGGAACCACCACAGGATAACAGATGATCTTTCATCAGAGACTCTGTAAGCTAGAAGGTAGTGGCAAGATATTTTTAAAGTGTGAAGGGTAGGACCCTAGAACCATGAATACTACACCCATCAAGGCTCTCATTCAGATTTGACAGAGAGATCAAAAGTTTTTCAGACAACCAAAAGCTAGTAGAATTCAGCACCTCTAAACCAGCTCTACAACAACTATTAAAGGAACTTCTCTAGGAAGAAAAGAGAAATACGCAATTAGAATTGAGAACATTTCAAATGAGAAAACTCAAGTGTAAAGACAAAGATAATATAAAGGTAGAAAATCACCCATTAACAAATATGGTATCAAAAAAACAGCAAACATGAGGGAAGAAAAATGCAGAATATTTAAAATGCATCTGAAAATAAGAGAACTGCAACCTAAAACAATTATGCACACATATAGTTAGTTATATCCAAATCTCATGGGAACCACAAACTGAAAAACTATAATGGACCAAAAAAATTAACAAAATCATGATAAACATACTTATCCATAATTACACTGAATGTAAATGGATTAAATACTCCAACCAAAAGACATAGACTGACTGAATAAATACAAAAATAAGAGCCATATATACACTGTTTACAAGAGAACCACTTCAGACCTAAGGACACATGCAGACTGAAAGTGAGGGGATGAAAGAATATATTAAATGAAAATGGAAACCAAAAGAAAGCCGGAGAAATGATACTCATATCAGATAAAATAAACTTTAAAGTAAAGAAAGTCACAAGAGACAAAGGACACTACATAATCATCAAAGGATCAATCCAAGAAGAAGATACAACAATTGTGAATATATATGAACCTAATACAGGAGCAACTCAATATATAATGCAACTGCTGTCAGCCATAAAAGAAGAAATTGACAGCAACACAATAATAGTGGGGGATTTTAACACACTATTTACATCAATGGACAGATCATCCAGACAGAAAATCAACAAGGAAACACAGGCCTTAAATGACACTATAGACCAGACAGATTTAACTGATATTTATAGAACATTCTACCCCGAAGCAACAGAATATACATTCTTCTCAGTGCACACAGAATATTCTTCAGGATAGATCACATCTTGGACCAAAGATCAAGCCTTGGTAAATCTTAAAAAGTTGAAGTTATTTCAAGGATTTTCTATGACTACAATGCTATGAGACTAGAAATCAACTACAAGGAAAAACAAAAAAACACAAACTCCTGGAAAAAACACAAACTACTGGAAGCTAAACAATATGCTACTAAACAACCAATGGATCATTGAAGAAATAAAAGAGGAAATCAAAAGATACTTAGAAACAAATGACAATGAAGATACAACAATCCAAATACCCATGGGACATAGTAAAAGCAGTTCTGAGAGGGAAGTTTATAGCAATACACTCTTATCTCAGGAAACAGGAAAAAGCTCAAGTAAACAACCTAGCCTTACACCTAAAGCAACTAGATAACGAAGAACAGACAAAGCCCAAAATTAATAGAAGGAAATAAATCATAAATATCAGAGCATAAATAAATGAAATAGAGACAAAGAAAACAAAGAAAAGATCAATGAAACCAAAAGTTGGTTCTTTACAAAGATCAACAAAATTGATAAACCTTTAGCCAGGCTCATCAAGAAAAAAGGGAGAGGGCTCAAATCAATAAAATCAGACATGAAAAAGGAGAAATTACAACTGACTCCACAGAAATACAATAGACTACTATAAGAAACAATATACAAATAAAATGGACAACTCAGAAGAAATGGACAGATTCTTACAAAGGTACAACCTGCAAATGAAAACTACAGTGAGGTACCACCTCACACTGGTTAGAATGATCCACCATTGACAAGTCAACAAATACAAAATTCTGGAGTTGGGTGTGGAGAAAAGGGTACCCTCCCTTCCCTGTTGGTGGGAATGTAAATTGGTACAACCACTATGGCAAACAGTATGGAGGTACCCCAAAAAAATAAATATAGAATTACCATATTATCCAGCAATCTCACTCCTGGGTATATAACCAGACAAAACATTCATTCAAAAAGATACATGAACTCCTATGTTTGTCACATGCTATTCACAATAGCCAAGACATATAAACAACCTTAATGCCCATCAACAGATGAATGGATTAAGATAGCACATCTTAAAAAGATACATATATACAAGGGAATACTACTCAGACATAAAAAATGACAAAATAATGCCATTTGCAGCAACATGGATGCAGCTAGAGATTCTCATACTAAGTGGAATAAGGCAGAAAAGGAAAGACAAATACTATATGATATCACTTATATGTGGAAAATAAAATATGGCACAGATGATCCTGTCTACAAAATGGAAACAGATTACAGCAAGGAGAGCAGACTAGTGGTGCCCAGGGGAGGCAGGAAGGAGTGGGATGGACAGAGAGTTTGGGGATTTTGGATTCAAACTCTCAAATTTGGAATCAATGGGCAATGGCTTCCTACTATACACGACAAAGAACTGGATGTGATGGGTAACTCTGCTATACAACAGAAACTGGAGAAACATTGTAAACCAACTATACTTTAATAATAAAAATTATTGAATATATTTTCCAAAGTAGCTGTGAATCAGAAAAATTGTATATATTAACGTAATTACTACAAAATGTACTATTAAATCAGAAATAATTTATTTGACAGGATCAAGTTATATACAACAATTTAAGTTGAAATTGAGTTTCATTTGCCTACTTTGTTGACATTTCCAATCAGTCTTGAGATATGTATTTAAAATCGATAACCATGGGAAAATCCCCATGTTAAAAAGAGTGGTCTAACGCATCTTCTTTTCAGCACAGAAAGGTACAAATTTTAGGTTGGGGGAGTTAATTAGCTTTGGACAAACATAAATGAATAATATCATAAGTTATTACACAATAAGACATTTAAAAGGAAGTATCTATTAAATCAGGAATGATCAGTGTAAATAGTGCAAAAAGGAAGTTCAGTAAAAGGAGAAACTGGTTACTGAGATGTGTTCATGAAGGCCCTGCGGCCACAGGTAGAGTGCCAGGGCCTGTAACCTAGAAGCAAAAGGAAGATCTCGTTGGGTCTGGGAATTGCAAGAAGATATCCCAGGTGCAAGCAATCATAGGGAGGGGCCAGGTACATTTGTGGGTCACTAGACCCCTTTTTATTGAACTGTATATTTCAAAAGAGTTTAAAGTCAAAATTATAAGTTTTTACTAGATTGGAAAATGTCTTGAGTGACAGATTTCAGATATTAGATAAATATCTAACAATAAAGATGAAAGAAACATAAGGTAGTAAAAAGAGCAGTAAACTATAAGTCAGATCTTTTGTATTCCTTGAGCAGGGTGAGTGAGACCACGGCAATTGTCTTTCAGAGTCTCAATATATCAAGTGAAAAGCGACAATCAATGGCCAACAAACAAAACTTGCCCACACTATATTCATATTGCTTTGGGGATTATTGGAGATCATATATGCTAAAATGTTCTACAATGGGAAAGTGGCATACAATTAAAGGTCTTCATTAATGTATCAAGTAGAATACGGATGCCTTGACATAAGGAAATGCTTAATTTGCTTCCGTAAGTGTTGAGAAAGATCCATTTTAGGTTAGCTCTAAAGACAATGTAAGCAAGAACATAAAAAGAGAGAGAGGAAGAGAGAAAGAGATCACTCATTTCTTATTCTCCTTATAGTTGCTATGAAATCATAAATAATTTTATCCTTAAGTTTAAGGAAACGGACAAATAAAAAAGAACAGGATAAAGTTATATTCTAAAGAACCAGACCTTTATAGTGAGTTCTCATGATTTGATTCAGGACTCCTGAATGTGGCACCGTCATTCAAACTGTCTTAACATCAAATAAATTGGCATTTAATACCCTCCATTCTGTCTCTTCTACCCTCCATTAGAAAGGATAATGAAGAATGGACTTTATCATTTGATGATATCAACTGATCTATTTTACATTCCACCAGCTTCATGAGGTAATACTTTAAGTTCTTGCCTATCAGAAAAAAATTAAATTTAAGTGCTGTTCTTGTGAGAACCCTTGAGTGGAAAAGTTCCTTCATTAAGAAAGGGAATGTGATCAGCACATTGGAATGTAAATTTCTTAGGCACAAGGGTTTCCTTACAGTGTTTTAATAGAACTTGATTTCACGGTTTTCTTAATTTAAAAATTTATCAGGCATCAACAACAGTTCCAGGCATTTCCAATAAGCCTATAAACACATAGGAAAATATTAACAGGGTACAAGAGATTGCATCTAGTTTAGATTTTTCTGAAACAACCTAAAATGCAACAGTATTAAACTAGGCATGGTTTAAATTTAATGTGGTGAAAAGCACCTTTGAGATTGTTCTCTGGGTTTTATTTCTATCCTCGTTCCCAGTCCACAGTCAATCTTGGCCACTGCTAGAACCAAACACATATACCATAGCTCACTGTGGGGAGAGGATTATATCCTCCTGGAATATTAAGAAATACTGTCTGCTCACAGCATGTCTCACTTCAAGTAACTTTGTTTCTTTGCTTGTGTGATTTATACACGAGTGAACTAAAAACTTTACATGGTTGCTTCCAAAGTATTTGTAGATCTTGATTCCAGCCTGGGATCTACTTCCTTTTTTTTCTTTTTTTATCTTTTGTCATTTTACGGCCATACCCGCGGCATATGGAGGTTCCCAGGCTAGAGGTCTAACCCGAACTATAGCTGCTGGCCTACGCCAGGGCCACAGCAACAGCAGATCTGAGCGGCGTCTGCAACCTACACCACAGCTCACAGCAACGCCGGATCCTCAGCCCACTGAGCAAGGCCAGGGACTGAACCAGCAACCTCATGGTTTCTGGTCAGATTCGTTTGCCCTGCACCACGACGGGAACTCCCCAGGATCTACTTCTCTTTTGTTGTTTGACTCTTAGATGGGGCATGACACATTTAACATTACTTGGTGCACCAGACATGATAGGGCATCTGAAAATAATTTGAAAACTAGCTAATTACCAGTGTAAGTTATTCCTATTTATAATGGTGTTGGTAATAGCCTAGTCAGGCAATGCATTTCATCCATCCTCACTATGTATGTATAGGCAAAAGGAGGGGGGAGGGGCAGAGAGAGGAAGAGAGAACACACAACACCCCTCTCCCATTAGTTCTTTAAAAAATGTTTTGCTTATATTTGATTTTAAAATCCAGGAAGCAGAAGGTTCAAATTATGTGCCTCAGCAATCTCATCCAAAATGAAGGTATACAAGTTTTGAGAAGCTGTCAGTAATTAAAATAATGAATACAAGCACTTTAAGAAAATAATGCTACATATCAAATGCATTGTTATTATTAGTTATTATTAAAAAATATATATATATTTAATCTTTATTCAAGCCAATTTGACATAGTTCATGCACTGTACATTCTTTAAAGCATAATGGCCATAAAAAGATACACCTAGCTCTGGCTCCATTTGCTAATCTTTGAGATATGGCATAACAGGTAGAAACCAGGACAATAACTTATCTTGAGGAATTATTGCATATAATAAAGCAGGATAGGAAATCTCTTCCCTTTCTTCCCTAAGAATCTCTATCCAAATAAATTACTCAAAAGGCTGTCCTTATGTCCTTCCCTCTACTCCTTATGAATACTAAGACCTCAAGTGAATTTACATTGCGACCTGGGCCATAATTTTACTTCTGGAAAAATGTTTTGCTAATCAAAACTGCCATTCATTGTGCACCATATTCATCCCATGCTCATTTATAAATGACTTTCTTTTGGCCTGGGACATCCTCTTTTCCCTGGTCTCCTTCTTTTCCCAATTAACATCTACACACCCATTGTTATTGTTGTTGTTGTCGTTGGTTTGGTTTTTTTTTTGGCCGCCACATGGCATATGGAGTTCCAGGGCCAGGGATCAGATCTGTGCCACAGTTGCAACCTATGTGACGCAGCGGCAATGCTGGATCCTTAACCCACTGTGCTGTACACACTCATTTGTTACTTATTCATTCTTCTCCCTCTGACATTCAAAAAATCTTTTTTTCCCCTAGCATGGGGAAGCAAATAACATGCTTCCTGGCTCAGGTCCCATCTAGAATCCCCCTTCCTCAAGGCAGATTTTTGAGCTCCTGGTTTTGTTGGATCCTGTAATCAGAGATTTCATATATCCCTGAATTTCTCCTCCAATGCTCATTTCCAAGTCATTGGCTTCCACCAACTAGAAGTAAATGTGGTAGGTAGGACATATCTATTGTATGCAGACTTTATTCTCAGCAACTTGAGTAGTGCCTGCTAGAGTGTATGTGCTCAGCAAGCAGCTGCTGAATAAATGCAAGCAGACACTTTACCTACAATATTGCAATGAATCCACAAAATCACACTTTGAGGCAGATGGGGTGATCCCCATTTCAAATAAGAGGGAACAGAAATAACATCTGTAAGCTGTCCTAGTTTACCTAACTAGTATAATGAATAGAGCTAGATTTTGGTGCATGCCTGTGTGACTCTGAATCCTTGGTTTTTCTTTCTTGTTTTTGTTTAATCTGGGACCTTGTTATATAGGAATAGTTCCTTTATACCAAAGGTGGAAATTTCAAGTAAAAATATAACAAGTGAATACTTGTCTAATATACAATTTTGAAAGCTCAATACATGCAGAAAGCAGTATTAAGTTATATTAATAAATTAAGGTTTCTTTAACAAGATTCATGGAAATTATATCTAAATCATGGTGTTAAGTATTCTGTTTTGTTTATTTTTATCATACTCTTTTGATCTTTTATATTCAGTACTTGGTAGTAGATGACGATCAGTTTTAAAAGGTTGACATTCTCCCTGGCTTTTTGAACCTTAGATCTAAGTTCCATATATTTCAAAAAGTCAACCAATGAAAAGTGTCTTTAACTTACCTACCTAAACAAAACTAATCTAACTCTGGAGGAGCATAATCATATAAGGACAGAAGTCTGAGGGAAAAGTGATTAATTAAATTTTATCATGTGCTGTGAGCAAGACTTTATCTCATTTAATTCCAACAAAACTTTTAGGAAGTTTTGTTTTTTTTTTAAACCTTATAGATAAGGGAAAACAAAAAGAAGCTTGAACAGACTCAGTGACTTGCCTATGATGAAACACCTATTAAGTAGGAGAGGAAGATTGTTCTGACAACATCTGGTGTCAACTCTATCAGGTCTCCATCAGTTCTCAAGAAGTTTCATCTTAAAAAGCCATTGGAATTTTAGGTTATTTCATTATAAGCTATACTTTTTATTATCTAAAAGTAATGGTTTATTTCTTCTCAAATCCAGGGAAAAAAAATTATTGACTCAAGGAGATAAAACATGATAGGGTCCCCGCCTCCTCCCCAACACACACAGAATGCTCAGGGTGTAAGGTACAGGCATTAAAATGCTCTGTGAATATCATTTGGTTCAACAGAGGTTTGGACTAGAGCTAGACATGAAGAAAACAGGATACATGAGAGAGGGGAGGTTCCTGTAGCCACCACATTACGTACATCATTCACTGGAAATGTCTTTCCATCTACTCTCTACTTGGATGAAAAGATAAGGGGAAGAAAAGAAAAGCACAAAGAGAGTGAATGAAAACATTCAGCAGGTTGTACTTATCATCTGTTCTTGAGTCAAAGACCATAAATAAAGCACCGCTTCCCCTTCCCTCCATATCATCCATATCACATTATTTTCTAGTTGCTGTGATGGTAAGATATATCAGCTCACTGCCAACGTCTGATTTATGATTCAGAACTAGGCGATGAATCAAGAAAATATTGTTTTGCATAAAGTTTCTTTGGCTGCTTGAAAATTCTCCTGGGAAATGCATGACGTTTGTCCATCTTTCATGGCAGTGAATTTAGTGACATGTGCAATGTAGTAAAAAGAGGATAAGAAAAGGAGAAACAGTTTGGTGTCTGGAGACCAAGTCTCTCACAGCCACAGTAAGAGAGGAAAATCACAGTTTGCTTTGTTTTGTTTTGTTAAAAGAATCTGGCTTTGAGGATAGTGGCATTTTGCTGTCACCATGGGATACATTTCTCTGGGAAAAAAGGCTCTGCTGGTGAACAGTTCTCAAGGTGACCTGGTAGATTTAGAATTTAAACAATAAATGTCAACAGCAAAAACGAGTGCTGAGGAGAATAATGTTAATGCCTTCTGAGAGGAGAGCACAGGGATTTAACAATAAATAAAGCTGGAACTTTTGATATTTGGCACAATTTCCTCAAAAAAATTATGTTCAATTACAGTTCAGACCCGAGCACTACTCTATAGAATGTAGGTAGATTTTCAGTTCACAAATCACAGTAATATCTGAGTTAAATGGATTCATCTGATTCTAGGGTAGAAAAAGTATCAGGATTTGATAAATTTTCTGGAAGAGATGAGGGAATTTTGCATTTTTTGCAGGTGTTGGTGGGTGGGTTAGAAATATTAAAATAATCTATTGTTGAAATCAAAACAGCTGAAGACCAGTCTGAAAATTTTGTATTAGGCTGCTCATAATAAAAAGATTTCCTAGTAACCAAGTTGTGTTGTTACCTTCTAAGTTAGGGGCTGTTTTTATTTCTATTTTACAAATGAGAAAATTGAGGCTGAAAAAGGATGTTGTTTTCACTCTAAATGTTCATGAGGGTGCATTTTCCCTCTCTCTAGTTTCTACTTAATTCAAATTAAATTTTAATTCTTCGATGAGAAGACAGTATTCTCTTAACACATTTCAAATATCATTATTGTTATTTTGCCAATGTGAAGAGCTTTGTATGTGATGAATTGGCGCCTCAGTGCTGTGTCTCATATATGTCCACTGACCACTTCCAACACTGGAGGTTGGGATTCACTATATATAGGTCTGAAATATCTGTGACTGTTAGGTAGCATGGTATGTCCAAAAGAAATTTGGTCTGTAAGTTAGAAAACTCAGTTCTGTTTTTGCCAGAACCCTGTCTCTAGATTGTGATACTTCCTCTACCAGGGAGGAGGCTGGGATAAATGACCTGCAGGATCTCCTACAGTCAGATCTTTTTAATTAACTGACTAAATCCTCCCTTTCTCTGAAAGCTGCCCTATTTTTAAGCAAGCGCTATGAAAATATTTTATTTTTTCTGTGTGTAAAAGACACTTAAAACTGTCACAGCTAATTCCAAACACAAAGATGTCAGTAATTCTTTTAGATAATTACATAATAATTTACTGACTACATCAGTCAGTTGATCTAATATGCATTCTTGGACACTCCACAATAAAAGCAAATAGCAAACTCAGGTGACTTACAAGCAGTCAGTGTATTATTAAGCAACAAATTGGCCTGATAATATTTGCAATACATGGCCTCTACTTAGCAACATTTTTTTCCCTTGAAAGTTCAGAGTTAAATCAATTCCTGCAAAGTAACTAAATGGACATAATACCAAAAACACACCATTGTATTCTGGGTAGACTTTTGAAATTATATCCTAACTTCTCTCATAGTTTATTAACTTTCTAAAACCAGTCTTATAACTACTAATGAATAATTTTGTTTTGACAACTCTTTATATCAGCCCCTTAGCTTAAGATTTCTAAACCAGAGATTTCTTATGTGACAAATACTTCAGTCACTAGTTAATGACTTGACTAATCCCTGATGATGCCAAGACTGTGAATTCCAGCCCTCAATGTTCATTTCTGTCTCCATCCACTGCCTCGCTCTAACTGCTCACACACAAGAGGATGCCTTTTTAGTAGGTCATGAGAAATGGATAAAAGAATAAAGATGAAGCAAAAATATTATCTAGGAAAAAAAAAACCTCTGCATATCTCAGGTTACAAGATCCTGACATAAAACAGCAATGAAAATTAGAGATGATTTGTTTCTGCCATAGATTGAATGGAATAGTTAGATGTAGATACAACTTTGACACATAACTATAAAATTATTGACATTATTGAATTGTTCCCTTCAATACATAATTTATAGTGCTAATCCATATTTTTTGGCAAAGTATATTGTCAATATGTACTTATTGACACAACAAATATTTGTTCCTGTCAATAACAGGCAACCAGGTTTCATGCATGAGGCATTAAAACTCTATGGTTTCAGCATTTTCTTTATCATTTGGAAACTCACTTGAAAATTCCAAGTTTTCAATCTTTTTTTTTTCATTTTTTGGTTCTACAAGCATTTGTGTATTTATTTTTAAAGTTTTATTGAAATACAGTTGATTTACAATGTTGTGATAATTTCTGCTCTACAACAAAATGATTCAGTTACACATGTAAACATATCCATTCTCTTTCAGATTCTTTTTAAGTCTGTTATTTACCAAGAAGTTTTAAAACTGTGTACTATGGAAACTTAGTGTTCCACTAAGGTATTATTTCTAATTGCTAATAATGTTCAAAATCCATCATCCTCATGGTTTTTTTTTGTTTTGTTTTGTTCTGTTTTGTTTTTACTTTGTTTCTAGCAAGGAGTGAGTAGTATCTTTCTTGTTTACCTGTTACCTCATTTCTATGTTCTCATTTACTGGTAACATATACCTCACAGAATCCTGGTTTGGTTCAGTTTTCCTATTTTTTCAAAAGTCATATTTGATCACTCTCAGCCACATTTGATCATTCTTGGTGACTCATATTCTTACACACACACACACACTTCTGAATCCTCATTCTCTCCTGTAATGCTGTCAATTAGCATTCTCTCTCTCTCTCTGTCTCTCTCTCTGTTTTTTTTTTTTTTGATATTTGCTTTAGTCACAGAAAGCTGTACCATAGATGCAGCTAATGATAGATAGCAGTATCACCAAAACAAATAAAGTGCAATCACTAATAAGAACAAAAAGAGGGGGAAGTAAGTGTTGAGGAAAAAATATAGCTAAACATCAGCTAACGCTGATTGACTAAGGCCTTTTAGACCTCCAACTTTTATGCTAAAATGAAAACTACCTTAATTTTTTTCTCTGCTAGAATCTAGTTTAGAAATAGTAACCCTCAAAATTTTTCCCTAAATGCTAACTGGAAATGAGCTGTGTACTTGAAATAACAGAGAAATAGAGATGCCATATATTCTTGAATTACAGAAATAAGGGTAAATCATATGCTTTACCCTTATTTCAGGGTATTTCTTATCCTTGGGGAAATACATTGCATACATTTATATATATTTCACTGTAATAAACCAAACTGTTTTGTAAAGTTCTCAGAAAAACTGAAAATTTAGGAGTCAATTTTACCTCAATAACGTTTATAATTCAAAAACCTAAAGGAAGTGCATGTAAACCACGTACAATGAATGACACATGATCCTGTTCCCACTTCTTCAAAAGGTCAGCAAAACAAAAGATTATCCTGCTATAGAACATTCATTTCTACAGTTATATCATTTATTATATGAAATGTAAAATGTAAAGTAGCATTTAATTTTCTTTAAAAAATATCACTCCCACACCATTAGGCCCGTGCAACTCCTTAATTCAGACACCGAGTTTTTTTTAACATGTTACACTTGTCTTCCACCATTAATTTATATTTTATAAAAGGTTTATCATTTTAAAAGCTGTTTTATTTTACATTCTAAAACACAATCAAGTAGTGGGTGAGAACAGAGAAACACCTTGATGGAAAGTTGAAGTGAGAAAGACAGAAATGACATTTTCAATTGTATAGTCCAAAAAGAGGAAAAAAAGACAAAGAATATCAAATCTATCAAGTAAGAAATGTGGAATTAAAGATGTTTGGTAAGTAGGCTTGCATATTAGAAGACAAAATTAATTCACTGATATTTTAAAAAGTTGTTGGGCTTATTCTTCCTCCTAATAGCAATAACTTGCTTGACAGCCCCTCTCCTTTTAAAATAGATGATTCCTTACGATTCCGCTAGATTATGATAGTACACTGAGGTAGAGGCTTGTGCTTTTAGTGGTGGGATAATTTGACAAAGGCAATGGATAGTTATTATTTGTACCTGAAATCTTAGCATCTAAAACATTTTCCTCTCCAGATTGTTTTCACAAAGGGACACTGTCCCATCGCCAATGGCCTAAGCTTTTATCTTCCTAGTAAAGCTTGCAGAAAGAGACTGCTCTGATATAACAGCTCACATGGTGGGATCAAGATGATTCTGACTTCAACATCTTTTCCAAGTAGCAAGTTTCCCTTACAAATCAGCAAACTCAACCATGCAGATCATGTGCCTCATCATCAGTCTTAAAAGAGTCAAGCTTTCCTTAAAGTGAAATTAATAAAGATACCCAAAATTGGTATTTCCTTCCAGGGAGCTAAAGGATTTCTAGAATACCTTTGCCACATACATATGCCATGTGACCTAGATTTAGAACTTGCCACTATGATACACGCACATACGCAGTCTCTTTTACTCACATTTGAAACACTGCTTAAAGTTCCTATTGATTTTGCAAAACAAACAAAAAAAATATTTTTCCTTTTTCTGGCCACCCTGCTACATGTGGATTTCCCAGGCCAGGGATGAGATCTGAGCCACAGTTACAACCTATGCCACAGTTGTCGCAGTGCTGGATCCTTAACCCGCTATGCCAAGGCAGGCATCAAACTTGCAACCCTGTGCTCCAGAGATGCTGATCCCACTGTGCCACAGAAGGAACTCCTGCAAAATATTTTTGAGATTATTTCCACCACTTATTTCCAGCCACCTCTAAGAGGGATCTGTGTTACATTTTCACATGAGGAATTTGCAGCTGTGAGAAGTTAAGTGGTTCTCCAGAACATCTCAGTAAATCAGAAACCTAAGACAGGATACTACTTCCTAACGTGGCTCCCTATAGGTATATTTCACAGAAACAATATCTGTGGGCCGTTTGGGGCACATTGAAAGAGACAGACTGAATTTTAGCCAGAAACTAGCTTGTTCCAGTAGACATCAAGTTTTGCATTGCTCTTTCTGATAATTTATGAAAGTCCTCTCCACAATTTAATTTTCCTACTCTGGGTGACATGGCCTGGTTACTGAACAAAAATTATGTACCTGAACCGTCAAGGAATTTGTTAAGTCTAGATCTCCATACATACACATAGATACAAATGCACACACATACATATATATTTCCTGTATTGTAGCAGACTATTAATGTATGTTGTTGGTATGCTATTGATACTAAGAATAAAATTTAAACTGCAGGAGTTCCAGTCGTGGTGCAGCAGTTAATGAATCCGACTGGGAACCATGAGGTTGTGAGTTCAATCCCCGGCCTTGCTCAGTGGGTTAAGGATCCAGCCTTGCCATGAGCTGTGATGTAGGCTGCAGATGAGGCTTGAATCTGGCATTGCTGTGGCTGTGGCGTAGGCCAGCAGCTGTAGCTCTGATTAGACCCCTAGCCTGGGAACCTCTATATTTCGCAAGTACGGTCCTAAAAAGCAAAAAAAAAAAAAAAAAAATTAAACTGCAATTTACGTGAATTATAGTAACCAGTAATCTTGTACTGACACTCAATTATGCCTATAATTGAATGTCAGTATATATACGCCAATTGTATATGCCACCTATATAAAAATAGTTTTAGTGCACAGTTGATAGAACAGGCCTAGTTTGAACCTAATTCTGACATTTACCAGCTGTATAGAAGGGTTAAGAATTTAAGTTACTACTTCAGTGTGCATATAGATTATAGCTGCTTCACTTCTATGACTCAGTGAAAATAGGAGTAAATGTTAGATATTCCAATAATGATATATTGCTCTTTCCTTTTAAAGTTTCTTTTGGTTCAAACAATTCCTATTCTGCAAATGTATAGCTAGTTTAAAATGCCAAGATCTATTAAGGCTATTTATCCCACCCTCATCCTTCTTAAGAGCATAATTTGAAAAGATACATGCACCCAATATTCATTGAAGCCAGCACTATATTTACAATAGCCAAGACATGGAAGTAGCCTAAATGTCCACTGACAGAAGAATGGAAAGAGAAGATGTGGAACATATATACACTAGAACATTTTTCAGCTAAAAAAAAAGAATAAAATAATGCTATTTTCAGCAACATCAACGGACCTAGAGATTATCATACAAAGTAAGTCAGACAAAAACAAGTATCGTGTTATCACATATATGTGGAACCTAAAAAATGATGCAAATGAACTTATTTACAAGAGATAAACAGACTCGCAAACTTCAAAAACAAATTTATGTTGTTACCAAAGGGGAAAAAACGGAAGGGAGGGATGGATTGAGGGTGTGTGATTGGCATATGCACACTTTTGTATATAGAATGGATGGTCAACAGGGACTGCTGTAGAGCACAGGGAGCTCAATGTTCTGTGATAACCTCTATGGGAATGGATATGTGTGTGTGAATAGCTAAATCACTTTGCTGTACAGTAAGTAGTTGGTAACACAACACTGTAAATCAACTATTCTTCAATTTTTTTTTTTTTTTAAGAGGGCTGCACCCACAGCATATGGAAGTTTCCAGGTGAGGGGTTAAATTGGATCTGTAACCGCCATCCTACACCACACTCACATCAACGCCAGATCTGGGCCACATCTGTGATCTACACTGTTGCTAACAGCAATGCTGAATCCTTAACCCACTGAGCAAGCCAGGTATTGAACCCCTGTCCCCATGGATATTAGTCAGGTTCATTACCACTGAGCCATTTACAGTAGCATCTTGAAATAAAAGAAGGCTTATAGTTCCCCTAGCATGGGGCTTACCATGAGATTGGGGTTGGTGTTTCAGGCTGTTTCATGTTGGCCTTTGGGCTGCCCTCCACTGGCTATGTGGAGGCTGGTATCCCTGAGGTGTTCCTATCTATAAGCACCCCATTAGTGTACATTAATGAGGATAGTTCTCCTGACCTAGCCACAACCGTATAGTCTCCCCTGTGGGTAACTTATTCCCAACAGAACCAAAGAATTCTATATCTCCCTGAACCATGGCTGAGAGTCCAGTTTGGTCTCCAAAGTAATCTCCTTGGTAGTCCTTATTAACCAAGACACATTTCCCCCACAGTACTAACCAGACATACAGCTACTTTTTGCATTCTCTTCCAGAGAACACAGGAACTTCTCGGTCCCTGCAAAAGTCAGCTATCCCTTCTCAGCTATTTCATTGTCATCACCACAGTGGCACATGACATTCAGAATGATAACATCTTTCCAGTGGATAAGGCTAAAATATCTTTACCTTCAGAATTTTTTCTCAACCTATTCAGTAAGCTTTCTTACTCTAAGTATATTTTTGCCAGACACAGAGTCCCTATCTCTGATTCTCTTCATCTCACCATATGCCATGGTGTGCAGAAAGGGCAAACCTAACACTTCCTATTGCTTTTCAGTATAATATTGATATAAATAATATACATTATATAAGATTATATATATATATGTATACACAAACAGACACACACACACTTTTTTGTTGTTGTTCCTTGAACAACCCAGGGGTTGGAGCACCAGCGCCTGCACAACTAAAAACCTGTGGCCTGTGTATAACTTTACAGTTGGTCCTCTGTATTTGAGGTTCCACATACCTGGATTTAAGCAACTGCAGCCTATGTTGGTCTCTAGTAATATCTACTGAAAGAAAATTCACCTATAAGTGGACCGACACAACTAGAACCCATGTTGATCAAGGGTCAACTACATATTCTGTCCATTCTGTGGCTGATTTTACTTTATATAATATAGGTAAATATAAATATTTAAGGATTTTTTACAGAATATGTAAAGAGTTATTAAAACTCGATAATAAGGCAGATAACCTGAGAGTGTTACTACCCCTCACTGTGTCAAACTCCTCATGACAACAACTTTAAGGAGATGTATAAATGACTGAATGCTTGTAAGTAAATATGTTGTAGTATTTTAATACTACATATACTCTTTAATCCCTTCTCTGTGCATAAAACTACCAGTTTAAAAGCCAGATAAAGCTACAATTAGTCTTATGATAACAGTGATGCAGGAGTGATGCTGCTCTATCCATTTTTTCATGTAGAAATGAAACTTTAGGAGTTCTGTCTTGTTTCAGCAGAAACAAATCCAATTAGTGGCCATGCAGGTTCGATCCCTTGCCTCGTTCAGTGGGTTAAAGGATCCAGTATTGCTGTGAGCTGTGGTGTAGGGCACAGACACAGCTTGGATCCTTAGTTGTGTGGCTGTGGCATAGGCCAGCAGCTGCAACTCTGATTCAACCTCTAGCCTAGGAACCTCCATATGCAATGGGTGCAGCCTTAAAAAACAAACAAACAAACAAACAAACAAACAAAAAAGAAATGAAACCTCAGAATTTAACGTAAGTCCCTTACGTGGCAAATGTGAGCTGGAACAAAAGGGTTGGGGGTGGGGGATAAACCTTTCCATGATACATAGCTTAAAATTGCATCACTCTTAACTGAAACTGTATCTTATAACAAGAATTTTATAACAATTTAGGGGATTTTTTAGATGGTTCTGCTAAGCCCCATATAAGTATGAATTGCTTGAGCTTTCCTTCCTAGCCACACCAACCTAAATCCTGCAAGTGTAGTACCCTCTCCTACTTTTCAAAATGATTATTAATGTGATAATCAATTGAAAAGAGAGTTCTCTCATAACACATTTTGGAGTAGAGTCACTGGACTCTTGAAATGCACAGAGGTACATATCTGTTGAGAGACCAAGGGGTTGTAGGCAGCTTGCCTTGAATGGCAATGAGCAGAACATTAATGGGGCTCCAAGCTCATAATGAATCTCGTCTTCCCATGATAGGCCACATCAGTTCTTCTTACTGCTTACCTCAGCCAACACTAATCCAGTCTGTGGGAATAGAATATTTTAGGTCTTCATCTGGTCTATTTTCTTATTTATTCCACTCCAGGAAGGAGGGGTGGGGTGGATACAGCATATGGCCATCAGAGGACAGCAAAAGGCCAGGAACAGTTACAAAGCTGGCTTGATAACAATGATGCATTTGGAGCAGCAACCAGCCCAGAAGAACCTGTAGACAGCTACCTCAACCCTGAACTAAGCTCCCACTTAACTGGAGAAAAGAAGAATATTTAAAAGTTTAGGATGCATTCCTCAAGTGTATCATGATAGTGGTATAGAATTTAAGCAACACAGAAAAATGCAAATAAATGCTTATGAATCCAAATGTTGATCTATTCAACAAATATTTACTGAATGCCTGCAATATACCATGTACTCAGCTAGACTTTGTAAATGGAAATATATAATGAAATCCAAGGAAGGAGACTCGCATTATGAGAATATTTAATCCTTATGGATGTAAAGACATGGTCCCTACCCTAATTTGGACAGGGTAGAATTTTTAGGCTTTCTGGATAGGTATTACTCAAAATGATAATATTTCATGCAAAAAAAGTTAGAGGGAAATTATGAGAATTAAATGGAAATAAGTAAAATATAATGAAACATAAAGAAAGGGAACATTATCAAGAATCATACCTGACTTCATACTATAAAATTCATTCAAGACATAAGAAGGAGAGTAAAGATATTAAACAGGTGAATAAATTGGGTTTATCCATAACATTATTGGTAACCTTCCACGAAACTGAATCTATATACTGGAGAGGGAAAAACCAGGGTCTTTCTTTCTCTTTTTAAATTGAAAGTTGGGAGGAAAGGAAATGAAAATGAGAGGTGAAGACTACTCTTTCACAAGTTTGAAATTAAAAGAGAGAAATAAAATTGTAGAGGGGATAACATTTTTAGAAGGGAAGAGAAAATTTATGAAACTTGGATCTAGGCATTGGAAGTATGTGTGTTTAAACACTTCTAAAATCCAACTTGAATTTGTTTTAGGAAAAAAAATTTCCAAAACCAAATAGAAACACAAAGTTCTTGTGTTTGGAGTGTAGGGAAGGAAAACTAATTTTCTGTCTACCTTCTAGGTTCTTGGCTGAGATACTCCTGTAATAAAAGACAGATTAACAGGAGAAAAACAGAAGTTTAGCAACCTATATACACCTGGTAGATGTGGGAGATACCCAAGAAAGTTGAGTAACTTCCTCTGATGGTCCCAGCCACCACCTTAACTACCGTCTCCAGCTAAAGACAAAAGAAGAAGTTAGGGAGAAGCTAGGAGAAAAAAGCACAGTAAACAAGAATAAGGCTGTTAGGCAGATTTATGTCATTGCCTTTTCCATTGATAAGAGTTTCTAGAGATTTAGTTTCTCCCTTCTCTTTCTGGTACAGACAGAGAGTCACCCTTAAAAACGGAGACTTCCCTTATAACTGATAAAGTTAAATATCGCTTGCAAAAGTATAACTTCTATTAAGCTTTCAAAGCATTTCCTATGCCTGCTGTTTCTTAAAAATAATCAGCCTGAAACAATCTTTATGCCCAGGAGGCACATTCTGGGGTGCCAAATTCTGCTCCCCATTCGGTAGCCCTAAGTGACACATTGGAAACCTGTGCTTAAATCATTGTCATAGAATCATATAATAGTGAAGTCCTTATAGTAATTTCAATATCAAGCTGGACACTGTCCAGAATGGCCTACATTATACAGAGTTCCAGGTTGTTTTAGTTTATAGTCATGACAAAATTTTATGCTCTAATTGTGTTTGGTGAGCTGGATGTAGTCCAAGTAAAAAATGTGTTCATAGAATGCTTTGGGTTCATTTCATTAGGCTTAAGGAGATCCCATAGCAATGATATATTGCATTTATACAGAAGTGTTTTCTCCACAGAGCTATAAGCACTATCTATTTCTATAAAAATTTTGTACATTAACTCCTATAATACTCTGAAGAGAAAAGTTGGTAGATAATGTTTTTTTTTTTTCTGGAAAAGGCACAAAGAGGCAATGCAATGTTTTTATATAGACACAGCAGGACAGTACTTGATTAGCTTAACCTGTCATTATGAGACATAATTCACTAGTGTACCTAATATCTAAGGGAAGCATGATTAGCCTTAGCCTGAAGAATTACCCTATCTATTGACTGTGTGGCAAGCTATGGGGAAAAAAATAGAGTATATACTCACAACCTCTATAGTACAAGTCCACATTATTGGAAATATCTTCCAACGAGATCTATGCTGACCAAATAAGGAGTGAAAATCTGGAATATTTAAACAAGTACCATAGTACACCATTTTGCATGTCATCTTTCTAAGACTTTGTAAATAGAAACAATGAAAGTCCAAGTATGGCTTTGAACAAAGAACTGGCATGAGAAGGAATATCTGGGACAAATTTTCATGGATGTGAATATGTAACTGAGCAGAGCCCTATGTGGCTCCCAGCACAAAAGCCTTTCTTTGTCCCCCTTTTCTTATTTTTAGGAAATGGGCCTCATTCAGCCTCTATGGCCTTCCCTGGGTTCCAAGGGGAAGATTCAGACAGTTTCTCATCAGGGAAGGGAAGGGATGCAAAGACAAGGGAGGAAGAGTCAAGCAACAACAGTACAGCCTTGGGGCAGGATCCTGGTTCCCACTCAAGGGATACACATAATGACATAGGCATCTTACACACCTAAGAGTTATATATCTAATGCTTCTTTTGGAAATGAATACTTTAAAATGGAACAGCTTGGAGTCTTTCCTTGTACCTCTCCATCACTGGATTACATCCTAAACACAATCACCTGTGAACTAAAGATTAGGCACAGTTGCCTGTGGCATAAAGATTATTAGCACATGATGTTTTCCCGGAACTTTCCTTGTTTGTTCTAATCTCTGATCAATATGCCCTTTTCACAAAGACTGTTATTCTAGATAATAACCCAGAAAACCACCACCAGGATCATGTCCAGATCACCTGACACCAACTTCAATGACTAAGATTCTCCCCAAAGAAAGAAGAAAGCATGTTTGCCCCAATCCTGATTCTTATTTGAAACCGTGTTTTTCTCCTTTTAGACTATAAAACTCCCTGAAATTCTTTCCCAAGGGAGGGCACAGTCTTTAAGTCATTGTGGCCTCCTTTGCCTGGCAAAGCAATAAAAGCTAATTTTTTTTCCTCTTTCACCCAAAACTCTGTCTCTGCATTTTTATTCAGCACTGGTGGACAGAGTCTGAGTTCTGGCAACAAATATGTGGCTACAAATAATTTTGGTCCTAATTTGAACTGGACAGAAAGTTAGGACTTCTAACATTCTATTTGGGGTAATGCCTGCTGGAGGGTGGAACCAGGTTCCTGGGCTAACAGCTAGAGGGAGGATTCCAAAATGGCACTTGCCAGCACTGTGTCCACATGGCAAAAGAAGTTCCCCAAAGTGACTGCTGCCTGTGTCTGTTTCCCAAGGGTAAGCTCCCATTGCTTTCTGCCTTTCCAGGAGGCTCTCCAAGATCAGCAAGTGGGTCTGACCCAGGCTCTTTTTTCCCCACATTATTATTATTACAACTTTAAAGGTTACTTCTCCATTCACAGTTATTATAAAATATTGGCTAAATGCCTTGTGTTGAGCCTATCTTATACCAAATGGTTTGGACTTCCCACTCCCCACCCCTGTATCACAAGATTGACAAGTAGTACTAACAAGAGGTTTAAAAAACAATCTGCCATTAGAGTTCTGACATTATTTTGGCTAAATGAATGAATGAGTGGCTCTGTACATGTGTTTATACCAGATGCAATGCTGAATCTTTAGACAAAAATAATTCAGTCATTGCCTGGAAAAACACATGCTATAGCCAATAAAATAGGAAAATTAATTCATTCAATTACAACTTTACTTTGATAAAAACATTTTCATTTTATATAAATAAAGAGATTTAGAAGAAAAGATATATGTTCAGAGGAGAACACCAATGGTTAGTGGGAGACATTTTGATTGAAATGATTTTCAGAAGGTTCATCTGAATAATAAACATAATTTAGTAAAATCTCCACAAGCATGACAATTGCAAACAGAGAGTTACAAAATTACAAATTATTTTGAACACCTGATGAAAAGTGGCACTTATACCCAGGAAATAATTATTATGCATTACAAACCACAACTGGACAGATGGCTTAATATTTATCAGCCTTCTTTAAAATTTTTAATGTAATTTTTTTTAAAAAATGCACTTGAAATGTTCAAAAATTCACCTAGTTGGCCAAAAGTTAAATTATAAATTATTCTTTTTGTGTAATTCTTAGGAAATAAGATAGTCACCAGAAGATCATCATTGGTATTAAGTATCTCAGCATTAAATATTCTCAGTTATTAATAAGAGGCACATTTAAAACATAGAATTACCATATGACCCAGCAATCCCACTCTTGGGCATATATCCAGACAAAAATTTCCTGGAGAAAGACACTTGCACACGCATGTTCACTGCAGCACTATTCACAATAGCCAAGACATGGAAACAACCCAAATGTCCATCGACAGATGACTGGATTAGGAAGATGTGGTATATATACACGATGGAATACTATTC
>PVHT021183518.1:24521856-24626029 GCA_004024745.2 Catagonus wagneri | reverse complement strand
TGTAAATATTCTCTCCCAGATTTTGGCTTGTCTTTTCAATTTAGCACTGTTGTTTAAAGATGAATATTTTTTAATTTTGAAGAAATCCAATTTATTAGGATTTTTATGTTTGTTTTCTATAGCCTATCAATTTCCCAATTTTAATTGCTAGCATATAGAAATAAAATCAATGCTTGTATATTGACTTTATATCGTGTTTCATTGCTAAACACACTTATTTTTTCCAATAGGTTTTCTGTAGATTTGGGGAGTTTCTTTAAAAAAAAAAGTCAGATATATCATAAAGTTTATTTGACTTCTATTTCTTTTCTTGTCATTTTATTATGACTAGGACCTCCAGTACATTATGAAATATATGTGGTAAAAGAAAATATTCTTGCACTGCTCACAAGCTTAGGCAGGGCAACTTCAAATGTCGATATTAAATACAATGCTAAAAGTTTTTTCAGGTGCATTTTATTATGTTGCAGAAGCATCCTTCTATCCCAAAATTTTTGTACATCAATGAAAGCTACCGTATTATGTTAAATATTTTTTTCTGAATATATTGAGAAAATCATATATGTTTTCTTTTCTCAGCTCTTGACATAATGAATTACATTGATTAATTTTGAATGTTGAACCATAGCTTTCTTTATTGGGATAAAGCCGTCTTACTCATAACATATTATACTTTCTACGTATTTCTGTATTCCATTTGGAAATATTTTGCTACAGATAACTGAATTCATATTCATGGGTAATACTGGTCTGGAAATTTTTCTAATGTCTTTTTCTGGTTTTGCTATCAGGGAATGCTAGCCTGCTAAAAGGATTTTGAAAGTATTCTCTACCCTTGTATTTTATGGAAGATTTCCCTACAGAATTTCAAGAACTTCTTCCTTAAATATTTGGGGAAGTTCATCTGTTGAACCCCCCCTAAAATTTGGGGGAGGGTAAGATTTTTTTTTGTCTTTTGTCTATTTAGGGCCGCACCTGTGGCATATGGAAGTTCCCAGGCTAGGAGTCAAATCGGAGCCTCAGCTGCCAGCCTATGCCATAACCACAGCAATGCCAGATCCGAGCCGTGTCTGCAACCTTCACAACAACTCACGATAACACTGGATCGTTAACCCACTGAGTGAGGCCAGGGATTAAACCCACATGCTCAAGGATACTAGTTGGTTTCATAACACAATGAGACACAATTGGAACTCCCCTCAATTCTTTCTCTGTCCCTGTATAATTCACCCTGAACTAACATCCTATAGAATGAATTGACTGGCAAACCTAAAATCATGACCAGAATCTTGGTCTTGGGGGTCTTAGAAATGAAGTGTTTCCTTGTATTTTTCTAGATTTCGCTAACAATAAAGATTTGCATACAACTAGAACTGGCATTATAAACTGGTCTCATGAATCTGACTGAAACAAATAATTAGGAAATTTGTCTTCTCAGTAACTAGTCCAAAATTTTAGCACAGTAAAATGGCACACGAATAAATGATGTCATTTTCTAACCTCTATTGATGGTAGGTGTGGTCAACTGGATGAGTTCTTGCCCATGGAATGTATGAAAAAATGTTACACATACTTTCAGGATGGCTGGTTAAAAGGAACTGACCTGTACAGAATGGTCCCTAGATTTAACTATGTCCCCTTCTTGTTTTGGTTCACAACGTAAATGGATGTCTGAGGCTCCAGTGGCCATAATATGAGCTTTCACATATCTAGGATGACAGAGCAGAAAGAACTGAACATGATCTTCATTGAAAACCATGGAGTCTTCATTTCAAGCCCTGGACTTCTTACTTCTGGACCTTTTTATCTTAAAGAGAATTTCATCTTTTTTCAGCCATCTTAATTTGGGACTCTCCACTAATACCAGTCCATATTCAATCCTTAGTAATATGGCCATTTTGATCCAATCTTTTAAAACATGTTTGATATGACAAAAATATGTGTAAATATCTCCTCATATTCACCATTCCAAATCAGGGCACAATCATGAGATTCTGAGTGAATTCCTGTCCACTTTATGAAAAGCCTATTTTTCATAAGAAACATATTTGTCAGATAGTTTTAGATACTTTGAGTTGTCAAATCTATGTTTAGTGGAATCTCTCCTATTTCAGACTAGTTTCCAGGGCTAATGTAAAATTTTCCCATTTAAAAAATGTTAATTATTTCGTGAACTTTCTTCTCACACATATATTCATTTGTGAATGTATGGAACATATACATGATATATACATATACCATATATATGTGTAATGTTTTTAATTTTACAAACATCTATTGAGCATCTATTATATGCTAAGTAAAACAAATTCTAATATAAATGTCCTTATAGATCATTAATAGTTTTCATTTGACTCATTGATAAAATTCAGGATGAAGAGAAGAGACTGAAAATACAACGATGGGAAAACATGCTAAAACAGAGAAATACAAATTGGAACTAATGTTATTTAATTCTACAATGCTAATTACACTTCCAACATGAAAGGAAAATAACAGTTTAAGTGCAAAGCAATGATAAAATCCTATCCATAAAACAAAGTTTTTGTTATGGTTCTCTGACTTTTCCCTCTGAGTCAAATAAGTCAAAACAAGTTAAATATTGGAGTGGAATTAATTCAAATAAACTAAAACTTAGAATTTGCAATTGGTCGGCTTCATTGTAATTGTTGTTACTTTACTTTCAATGTCAATATGCAGTGAATTTTCATTATTATGAAAAGCATTATTTCCTACTATGTGTGGAATATAATACAAAACACAAATAATATCTGACCTTAATTTCATTGCTGATTAGTCTCCAGGAATATTATGATAATACATTCTGGAATATTATGCTAACGTGTTCTGTTATGCCTGTATATATTGATACGTTCTGAAGGAAAAATCATTTCTTTTACTGTATATTTTGTTCTGATTTTTAAGTAGAAGCATGTCCTCTTGTATATGCGTACATTGAACCAGCACGTAATGGAAAGATACAAAATTTGGAATCCAAATATAAGTGAGAATTTCTGCTCTACTAATAATTATGTGACCTAAGAAGAATAGTTTAACACCTCTCATTCTGTTTTTTATCTGTAAATGGATTACCTGTAAATGGGAATAATACCTGTCCTACTTTACTCTCTTAGTTATTGTGTGGATAAAGCTTTAACTTGTACAAAAGCTCTTTACTATAAATCAGAACTCCGATATTTCATTCCAATTTCTATCACTGAAGCCCCCCTATAATGTTAATACGTGACATTCCTGATCTGTTCCTCAGTTTGCTCACCTGTAAGTAGGGGGCAGGGCACTGAACCAGATATATCTTATCCTCTTCAGTTCTTTTTGGTTAATTTGATTTAAAGTAATTTAAACTGATAGAAAAGTTGTGGAATAATAAAAAAAAAAACAAAACAAATAAACCTCCCATATACCCTTCATCTAGATTTTTAATACATTGTTGCAATCTTTTTATCTCCCTTGCATATATATATATATATATATACACACACACACACAAATATTATGTATGATTATATATACATAGGTGCATATATCTATACATATATATGATTTACCTAAATATAATACAGACATATAATTATTTTACGCGTATTATTTTAATTTACTCATTTATACTTCATCGTACACTTCATAAGATATAAAACTTACTCTGTCAGTAAAATCTTCAGATTTTAATATAATTTTAAATTATAAATAATACATGTGTCAAACCATCTTGGTGTAGCAGAAATGAATCTGACTAGGAACAATGAGGTTGCGGGTTTGATCCCAGGCCTCGCTCAGTGGGTTAAGGATCTAGTGTTACTGTGAGCTGTGGTGTAGATCACGGATGTGGCTCGGATCCCACGTTGCTGTGGATGTGGTGTAGGCCGGTAGCTATAGCTCCAATTAGGCCCCTAGCTTGGGAACCTCCGTATGCCGCGAGTGCAGCCCGAAAAAGCAATACAAAAAGAAAAAAAAAGTGAACTTGTGTTGTGAAATACAAAGCACTACTATAATCATAAATTGTTTTTCTTATTAAATTAGCCCAAAAGTATTTTATAAAATGCTACATCTGAAAGGAAATCACAAAACTTTATTTTTGTCAGTTTGGAAACATCGTACCTAGGAGTATTCCTAGATGAAAATCTAAAATATATTGAGTTCCAATTCTTGTTTTTACAAGTGATAGAATTGGATGTACAAACTTCTAGAAGTCTAAAGAGAAAATAATTTAGACTACCATATTCGGGAACATATTTCATGCATCAAATAGTCAGTGAGGCTTAAATTGATCAAACAAAATAGCACTTTAATAATGTTCTATAAATGACTAAAATAAAAGAGGATTAATCCCGAGACTGTACTGATGAATTTTTTCTGCCCTTACAGCATCATGTTTTTATGCATAGTCTGTTACTTCAATACATTTCATGTGTGGGGGATATTTAATAAGGTATTCTTTTAAACAGAATACTACCAAAAACAAAGCATATTAATTTCTAGACAAGTCTTCAAATAATATTAAAAAATAGCTAATGAAGAGAGAGATCTGTGCATGCTACTACTTCCCACCCACCAGTGAGAGAAGATATGACCTTATTTGGGATGGTGGGAAGATGTGCACTGGAACTGAAGTCACATTTAAGGCAGGGCCAGATTAAACAATGGGTCCAGTGACTAATGTTTCCTCCTGAGAAATTGCTAAGGGTCAGGTCATTACACTCCAGTTTTTAAAAAGCATACCTAACGAATTCATCTGAACTGGAACAATAACTAAAGTAGCTCATGGGAGAGAACTATGCCAACAGTAAAAGAAAATGCTCCCACTACGTCTTAACTGTCCCCAGGATGCCTAATTTTACTGTAGAGTATTGTTTCCTTTTCAGTTGCCATAGTGAATGACAGCATGGATTGCTAAGGTTCCCTGAAGAAAGGTTTCTTTCTTTTTAAAACAAAACTTGATTTCCAAAGAACAATGCTATACACACAATTAAGTATTTTGAAACTTTCAGGTATTTCGGTTATTATGATTTCCTGAAACATGCATGCAAAGCTCTTTCATTAAAGATTTTTTTAAAATTCTCTGGCTGATTTAATATTTTATTTGAAAATATACATTGCAGAAATTTCATTCATAACTATGCAGTCACATTAGTGTTTGCCCATCCCAAATAACAATAAGTTATAAACACGATTTGATTCTGCAGATGCTAGTTTAATGCTTTGTAATAACTTGCTAAAGACATATTATTTTATAAATATTCTTTCAGAATCTTTAATTCTGTAATAAAATCTTTTTGTTACAAAACAAACATGTATATATGACTTGATCATATTCCTTCTCTCTTATCTTCTATAACAAAAAGATACTAATAGATTTTTTTCATTAGATAATATGCGGAATATGGCACAAACTTCTAGGTAACTCCTTTCTTCCATAGAACCAGAACTCCTGATTTTAATATAGGTAACTGGTCACCCAGACATAAGGCTGCAATTCTCAGGTAACTTCTGAAAAGTGTGGTCATATAACAAATCTCTGACATAAAACATGAGAGAATAATATATGCAATTTGGAGGATGTATCCTTGAAAGGAAAGGTGTGTCCTTTTTCCTCCCTACTTCCAATCTGCTCTGTGAACATCAATATCTTAACTGAAGTACAATTTGTGGCTTGAAGCCATGGCTGTGATACAAAAAATCATGGAGCATGAAGCTGAAAACAGCCCAAATCCTAAATAAGAATAACATCCTAAGCTGTTTCCATCTGGACTTAGCTTTTCTCCCATGTGAAGAAAGAATCAACTCATATGTAGCTTAACCAATTTTATCTTTCATTGTGTAAATGTTTGAGATAATTATAGATTTATATACAGTTGTATAAATTAATTTAGAGAAACATCATAAACCCTCCAGATATTTTCCCTCAGTGGTGACATAATCAGGAAATTACAATTTTATTATGGGTCTCTGTAACAATCATATGTAATACTTAATATTTACTTGGACTGTACAACATTTGGGTCTGTTACAAACTTAAGCGAGGCAGATGTCCTGTTATACTTCATGCTCCAAATTACTTAGAAAAAACCCTGGAATAAGTATGTTTAAGTCCTTTAAAAACCATAATTGCTCTTGTATAAAATTAAAGGACTATCAGTGATTAAAAACAAAGAAAGAACACGAAATGAAAGTGTTACACTCTCAAGAAAGCATAAACTAAAAAAAAAAAAATAATAATGCTTGAGAAATGGCCAGGACAGAGGAAATGCTCTCAGGGAATTCACAATCAAATTCCCTACCACCCCACAGTCTGGGGGTCACATTGTTACTATCTGGATCCATCTGTTAATTAGGAGCCTTTAACATATAAAATATTAACATGTAAACATAAAATTAGCCTAGGCTAGTGACACTCCTCACTCTTCTGGAATAAATAAAGGTATAGCCTTTTAGAAAGGACATATCCTTTGTGTATGTTACTCAGCTATAAAAAAAGAATAAAATAATGCCATTTTCAGCAACATAGATGGACCTATAGATTATCACTACGAGAGTGAAATAAATTAGACAGAGAAAGACAAATATCATATGATAACACATGTGGAATCTAAAATAAATAATATGAATCAACTAATATTTAAAACAGAAACAGACTCACAGACATCGAAAAAAATATGGTTACCAAAAGGGGTGGGGATAAATTAGGAGTTTGGGGTTAACATATATACATTACTATATATAAAACAGATAAACAAGGACCTACTGTATAACACAGGAGACTATACTCAATATTTTGTAATAACCTATATATGAAAGTAATCCAAAATGTATATATTTATATATACATATATATAACACATATCAATGTATATGTATTAATTTCCAAGGATTGCGCTAAAAAATCACCATGAATTTCATGGCTTAAAACAATAGAAACTGATTCACAAGGCCAGATATCTGAAGTCTAGAAGTTAGCAGGGCTGCACTCCCTTCAGAAACACTGGAGAAGACAATGTTTCTTGCCTCTTCAGCTGATGGTAGTTATGGGCATTTCTAAACATCTGGTTGCACCTCTCCAATCTCTTCCCTCTCTGTCTCTCCTCTCTGGGTCTCATGTAAGAACACTAGTCATTAGGTTTAGCGCACAGTTAGATAATCCAAGATGATCTCATTCACATATGTGATACATATATGTAATGGAATACTACTCAAACATAAAAAAGGACAAAATAATGCCATTTGCAGCAACATGGATGCAACTAGAGATTCTCATATTAAGGGAAATAAGCCAGAAAGAGAAAGACAAATACCATATGATATCACTTATTTGTGGAATCTAAAGTATGGCACCAATGAACTTATCTACAAAACAAACGGATCATAACCAAAGACAGGAGACTTATGGTTGCTGGGGGGGGATGGGGAAGGGAGTGGGATGGACAGAGAATTTGGGTTTGGTAGATGCAAGCTGTTATGTTTGGAGCAGAGAGGAAATGGGGTCCTACTCCACAACACAGGGAACTGTGTGTGATTGGTTGACTTGCTGTACAACAGAAATGAAGAAACATTGTAAATCAACTATAAGTTAAAAAGATGTAATTATATATTCAAAAATTAAATAAAGCACAGCTTTACTTAAATAAAAAAAGAAATAAAATAATCCAGTGTATGAAATATCCAGCAAGTTAAATACTTCTGCGACTACTGGTTATTCAGAGCACCGGATACATACAACACATACTAACAGATATCAAAGGAGAAATTGATGGGAATACAATAATAGTAGGAGACTTTAACACGCCACTCACATCAATAGACAGATCCTCTAGCTAGAAAATCAGTAAGGCAACAGAGATCCTAAATGACACAATAGAAAAGTTAGACTTCATTGACATTTTCAGGACATTACATCCTAAAAAAAATCAGAATATACATTCTTTCCAAGTGCACATGGAACATTCTCAAGGATTGACCACATACTGGAGCACAAAACTAACCTCAACAAATATAAGAGTACAGAAATTACTGGTTATTGAGAAAAAGTATGAACATATATAAATATATATGAAACATATATGAAACAAAACATGTATAAAAAATGTAGGATTATATGATATCATGATTAAAAGACACAACTATTATAAGATTTTATATGTGTATTTACATTTGTGTGTACATATATATGTAAGTATACCTATTTAATGGATTAGATACCAGAGATAACAGAGTGTCTGGAAGAGAGAAAATATAACAACGAAAATTACTAAGAATTATTGAAATACATAAATCCTTATAATTCATAAGTCATAATGAGTTTTTAAAAGAGTACATAAAATAATCCGCATCTAGAAATGACAGAGAAAAGCTGCAGCACAACAAATAAGAAGACATTAAATGCAACAACACACCGATTTTTTTATCTGTTAGGGAATACAATAAATTGAAAACAGACTTCTCTATAGAAACAATTAAAAATAAAATAGAATACACTATACATACTGAAGACAGGCTCTTAAAATATTTAATATTTATTATTATATGTATTATTTATTTATATTAACTACTATTTTTATTATTTACATCTTTTATTTTCCCAACATTTATTCATAAATTCCTCCTTTCTTAGAACTCAAAGTTTAAGATTTCGCATACTCTCTCACAGGGTTACAGATGTGTTTTAGTATGTACAAATCAGATGGACACATACAGGTCTTATAGTCATAACTCCAGTAAATGAAATAAAAGGTGGAGAGAGACATTCTTTCCTGTTTCTAGCAGCACAGCTTGAACTAGCTACTCCAGTGGTGGTTTCCTAATTCTTGCATGCAGCTAAGGTATTATGATACCCAAATCAAAAGTCAGGATGGCAATTTCCAGATTCCAACAAAGGCAAAATATATACACACACACGCACACACACACCGCATATTTCTCATGTTATGTCTCCTTTGTGGGTTGACCACAGTCTGTTTTATGTTGTCTGCATCCTAGAGCCCAACCGGAAAGATTAGGACCTATCTGGAATTGCTGGTTTTGTGGCAAGGCAAGATGCACACTGGCAGACCACACAGTGGCTCTGAACACTTCTTGGAAGTTTGCACACAGAGATTCTACTCATATTTCATTTGCCACATTGAGCCTTGTGGCCAAGCCATAAGTCGATCAAAAAGGGATCAGCTAATTTGCCATAGGGGGAGAACACAAAAATATTTTAAAGAAAAATACAATCCACTATTATCTTGAACTTACTTTGGCATGTAAAATTTCTTTTCCTTGGTTTGACATTATAATTGGCCTCTGTGGTATGCTGGGATCTAACACTAAATATAGTTGTAGAGAAAATTAGATAGTAGTGGTAGAGCAAGAAGATAATTGTTATTCCCTTCCAAGGTGACCTGTGAGGTCTTGTCAGCTCTCCAATAAAGTAGGCCTCTATTCAGGAGATGAGGGGGATCTTTTGGCTCTCCTAAAAGGCTCTTTGGGGTTTGGGCATTTAGAATCCTTACCCTTATAAAGTCATTCAAAGATCAAACTCTGATGGGGGGAGGTGTCTTTTCTCTCTCTCTTTTTTTTAATGCAGGTTTTATTATTTATTTATTTGTCTTTTTTAGAGCTGTACCCGCAGCATAAGGAGGTTCCCAGCTACAGCTGCTGGCCTACACTACAGTCACAGTAACGTAGGATCAAAGCAGTGTCTGCAAACTACACCACAGCTCATGGCAATGCTGGATCCTTAACCCACTGAGTGAGGCGAGGGACTGAATCCACATTCTCATGGATCCTAGTTGGGCTTCCTTAACCACTGATCCATGATAGGAACTCCTCTTTTCTTGCCACCAACTTTCACACAAGAGACCTATGGAGTCTCTAAATTTAATCTGTTTTGCAAGACAGCATCTCAGAGGATCAGATTTTGTTTGATCGTTGTCTATTTTAACCTTCCAGCTAACTCAGGAAAGAAATTAATCTAGAGGGATCATAGACATTTCCTGTTTGACTGATTTGCCTTAAGCCATGAATTTAAAGACCTGGACCTGTTATTTTTATGTTTATGACATTATTAAAAACAGGCTGTCTCACAGTCTTCTAATTTGGTGTGGATGTTAAGTATATTATAGAAGCTATCCCTTAACCTGACAGAGTTGTACATTCACAGGTGAAGCTTTAGTAATGCTTCTCACACTGGGCACATGCTATCAATATGCCCTTATCAATTCCCCCACTTTTTTTGTTGTTGTTACAGGATCACAGTATCTTAACTGCATGCAAGAATCAGGAAACTACAACTGGAACTGTTGGTTAAAGCTATGATGCACAATACAGTGCAGTAATTCAAAAGTATTAACTAGGAGTTGCCTTCATGGCTCAGTGGTTAACGAATCTGACTAAGAACAATGAGGTTGTGGGTTCAACCCCTGGCCTTGCTCAGTGGGTTAAGGATCCGGCGTTGCCGTGAGCTGTGGTGTACGTTGCAGATGCTGCTCGGATCCCGCGTTGCTGTGGCTGTGGCGAAGGCCGGCAGCTACAGCTCCTGTTAGACCCCTAGCCTGGGAATTTCCATATGCCGTGGGTGCGTCTCTACATAAAGGTAAAAAAAAAAGACCAAAAGAAAAAGTATTAACTAAAAATAAAGAACAGCATGCTTCCACTTAAATGGTTTCCCTAAGCAAAAAAGAAAAAAAAATTCCTTTAAGTTTAGGGTTAAAAACCTCTATAAATATATTAATAAATATAAGATTCAAGGATCATACTGGTTATATGTTCACTTTCACTGTATTTGGAAATTCTAATTAATTCAGAGAAGAAGATAATGTCAATGTGCTTCCCATAATCTTACACAGTGCCATACATGTATATCTTATAATAAAATTATTTCCTAATAATTTAGATTTAAAAAACTAGATATCCTCCCCTTACAGGAAACAAGTCAAATAGTATAGTGGATGCAGGATTCTTAAACAGAATCAGATTTTAAACTTAGAATCATGCTCATCTGTATGCTATTGAACATAAACTCAGAAAATATATAAGCTTTGGAAGTTCTGCTTTTGAATCTTTCACTGTGTCCTTCAGGAGTATATACAACTATTTCAGAGAGATATGTAAGTAATTACTGGAAAACATAGACTGAATTATAAGTAGTCCACTGAAGTTATCCGTTTTGCCTTTGTTTTCTTTTGGTCTTTCATAACCCATTTCTTATTGAAAATAAATTTTCATAGTGATTTTTCTAAGTATTGAAAAATTTCATCTCATAACTTTGACCCCCTGGTGCTGCATCTCTAAGCTCTGCCCTTGACCTGCTAGATACTTAATTTTCCAGTATCTAGCAAAATAATTCTTTATGTTCAGGGCTACTTTTTTTTTTCCATTATACCCAGCTGTACAGCGTGGTGACAGGGTTACACATACATATATGGATTCATCACAAGTGGTCAGACATAGTTCCCAGTGCTATACAGTAGGATTTCCTTGCTTTTCCAGCCCAGAGGCAGCAGTCTACAACTATTAACCCCAGACCCCCCTACCATCCCATTCCCTCCCCCATCCTTTTGGCAACCACAAGTCTGTTTTCCAAGTCCTTGATTTTCTTTTCTGCATAAAGGTTCATTTGTGCAGTATATTAGATTCCAGTTATTAGTGATATCATATTGTATCTGTCTTTCTCCTTCTGACTTAGTTCACTCAGTATGAGGGTCTCTAATTCCATATGTGTTGCTGCAAATGACGTTATTTTATTCTTTTTATGGCTGAGTAGTATTCCATTGTGTACAAATTCAGCAAAGTGGCAGGATATAAGGTTAACCTTCAGAAATCAATCACATTTCTGTACACTAACAATGAAATATTAGAAAAAAAATACCAAAATACTTTACCCATTAACATAGCACCCCAAAAAATCAAATACCTGGGAATAAACTTGACCAAGGAGATGAAAGACTTATATGCAGAAAACTACGAAGCATTAATCAAGGAGATCAAAGAAGATACAAAGAAATGGAAAGATATTCCATGCTCATGGGATGGAAAAATAAATCTTGTAAAAATGGCAATACTACCCAAAGCAATCTACAGATTCAATGTAACCCTTATCAAATTACCCAAGACATTCTTCACAGAACTAGAACAAACAATCCAAAATATTACATGGAACCACAAGAGACCCAGAATCGCCAAAGCAATTCTAAAGAACAAAAACCAAGCAGGAGGCATAACTCTCCCAGACTTCAGGCAATATCACAGGGCCACAGTAATCAAGACAGTGTGGTACTGGTACCAAAAGAGACATACAGACCAATGCAACAGAATAGAGAACCCACAAATAAACCCAGATGCCTACGGTCAATTGATTTTTGACAAAGGAGGCATGTTCAGGGCTACTTTTATGGAGAATACCATGACTGAGCACTGGAAGGGTCTCCCATCTCCCTGTCTTTCCCCACGGTTGAACTCCAAGATGTAATTTCATTTAATCATTGCCTTTTTCTCTCCAATTTCTTTTTCAATGGAAATAAGTTTTGAAAAAAAAATGAGTATCAAAAACCCTAGTGTAGATAAGTTTATTGGTCACCATTACTGAAGGTGAAAAGAAATAGAATTTTTTTTAGTATCAAGACAGTAATTAAAAGAACAGGCAAGAATGTCTAAAGTGGATGATGGGGCACGTAAGAAAATTACATTACTGCTTCAAACCAGATAGTTTGACTATTGTTTTTGAGCTAGAACATGCTGCTCATAACAATTCCAATTCTGTTCAAAACTATCATCTAATGACAGTTAATAATGAGTCAATTTTATTGTTTTCTTACCAGTGTTCTCTTTCAGGGCAGTATTGCCAACATTTTATGACCAAACATTAAAAGACACCCTAATAAACTGGCATCTGCTCATGGATGACAGAAACAAGCATTCTGCACAATGACATTATGAATGTGTAAACATGGGTATTGGCACTGCTACAGTCTTAAGTGACTGAGTATTGATAATAGCTGCTCTGCATCCATGCAAAAACAGCCTGGTAGTGAATACTATTAAGGGCAGATGCTTCTTCCTGAGAATCTCCAAATGCAACAGGATAACAATATCCAAATTAAAAGATGATAACAACAGATATATTACCTGCACCTGTCTTTTGAAATTTTCTCAAAAATACCAAAGTGAACAAATACCACAAACATAGTAATACAAACACTAATTTCAGAAAGAACCAAATCTGTTTATTGTGTCATCTGCTTTGATTTTCATATCAAAATACATAAAAATAATAGGTATGGAACTGATTTAGATGATTTACCCAAGAGAAGAGGGTTCAAACTTAAGGGTAATGTATCATGGTGAGGAAAAGATAAATTTCAAGAAGCAGATATATTGGTTAATTCTACAGACACTCAAAAGACCAAATAACTCAAGTAAACAACACAGAAATGAGGAGAAGGTAGGGGTCTAAAAGTAGGGAGTTTTTCAAGAGAAGTAGGATCCCAAGATCCTAGACCTATTCATCTTTTCTTCCTGTACTGGGAAACAAGGTTTACCCCTGTGGTGGTCTTACACATAATACCGTCATCATCTGATCAAAACTCTCCAATAACTTCCTTTCACATTTTCTTGTTCTACTTTGCATGTGAAAAATATAATCAAAATCTTATACTCTATTTCAGGGTCTTTGAGATGTTTAAGTAGCAGAAATAAGATTTGAAAATTTAAAATCAATTTTTCTGAATCTTTTTCATTTTAAAATAAGTGTTTTGGAGTATAGTTAATTACAAAGTTGTGTTAGTCTTAGGTGTACTTCAAAGTATATCAGTTATACATATTCATATATCTATTCCTTTTCAGATCCTTCTCCTACGTGTGTTATTACACAGTATTGAGTAGGCTATACTGCGCTATAGAGTAGGTCCATGTTACCTGTCCATTTTATATATAGCAGTATTTTATATATAGTAGTGTGCATATGTCAATCCTGATCTCCTTATTTATCCCTCCCCCACCACAGTTCCTCTTTGGTAACTATAAATTTGGTTTCAAAATATTTGAGTCTGTTTCTGTCTTTTAAATTCTTTTACATCATTTTTCATTAGATTCTACCTATTAGTGATCTCATACTATTTGTATCTGTCTGACTTACTTTAGTATGATAATTTCTAAGTCTATCCATGTCGCTGCAAATGGCATTATTTTGCCCTTTTTATGGCTGAGTAATATTCCATTGTATATATGTACTGCATCTTCTTTATCCAATCCTTTGTCAATTGACATTTAGGTTTGCTTCCACGTCTTGGCTATTGTAAAAACAACTACAATGAACTCCACTTATTTGTCTAAAGTTTTTCATCAGTATAGTATAATTTTCATTATACAAGTCCCACAGCTTTTGTTAGACTTATGCATATTATTTCTTTGTAGTGATCATAAATGGTATCGCATTTTAAATTTCAGAGTCCATGTGTACATTGCAGTAGAAACACACTTGATATTTTAATGTTTACCTGTGCCCTGAAAACTTGCTGCATATTCATTTATTTGTTCCAGGAGTTTTTATGCATTCTTCAGATTTGTTTCTTTATCTTGAATGTGAGTATAGCAGACTGCAGAAAAGCATGCTTTGGTGATTAAGTCTACATTCATTAGTTGTGGAGCAGTGGGCAAGTTACTAAGCCTCTCTGTACCTTAGTTTCCTTGTCTGTTAATAGGATAATGATAATAGCACATTTCTCACAGAGCTTTTTTTTTTAAACATTAAATATGTAGAGCAATTAGAATATTATTCTGGCACATAGAGTGCTATATTGTAGTTCACCTATTATAATTGTTTATGTTCTGTTTTTGATGACTACCTCATAAGATCTACTGAGAGTTAGAGACTAGAAAAATACAAAATAAAGACTTTTAAAATACCTATTTCTACAGTAGTAAACTGCTGGAAAGGCAGATACTGCTAGTTGCATATCCAACATCAGTTCTGTACTTCTCCTTACTAAGAGAACCTAAATTTATCCAATGCAATAAAATAACTGAATAAAATAATGCATGTCCCAGTCTTCTTTGAATCCAATGAAATGGAGTATGAATTATCAGATAAGACTTCAGGAAATTTTTTAAAGAAAGACATTTTCCCCTTTAGCTTTTCTTGCTTCCTCATTCTTCCTTTTTGGAATACAGAGGTATTGTCTGGAACTACAACAGTTCTCTTGTAGTGCAAGGCAACCTCAAACATGGAAAATGTGTGCCGGGAAAGGCAATACAGAAAAATAAAAATATTCTTAATGTCAGTGAAGTAACCATATCAGTCCTGTAATCATTATCTTCAGAATTTCTGTGAAATGAAATTAAGCATCTATCATTTTAAACCTCTTTAATTTGTGTTTGGCATTATATGAGTCTAAAGTTAATCCCAATCACAGAGGTCTAAGCTGATTTGATTTGGCTCATAGTAAGATTATTCTTAGAAATACTGGTTATTGAGTGAAAACCAAAATTTAACCCTTTAAAATAATATACATTCAGAATTTACCACAAAGCCTGCAATGAGAAACATTTTTCAGCTATGATTTATTTTTTATTTTTGATAAGAACTTTTGGATTGTATGATTGTTTCTCCTCTATATCATCAGAGTGCCTTTTGCTTATTTTTCATGAAGCAGATAAAATTTGAGTGCTCATTTTTACTATACAATGTTCCAATGTTATGATCCTTAGGCTTTGACCAAAATTTTTGTTAGCATTGCATGTTTTGGGCTGCTATGCAGCAATGAACAGTGGACATTATGTTACAGTGCTCATTATGTCCACAGTCAATAAAAATACACGTGTGTGTGTGTTTGGCAGTGCCTACATATGTGGGTTTAAAGATTAGGGAAGAGAAGAGACTGTAGCTTTTATTAATTACGTCAATTTCAAGGTTTTCATTTCAAAGACTTACTGAGGTCTTGATTATGTTGTGTGTATGTATCACATATATATGTATACGTGTACTGTCCTGGCTTTTAGTAGCTGCAGAGATTTTATCAATCTTACACCACATGGAGATACGCAATGTAATCCCTCAAATACTCAACAAACATACATTTTTAACATAGACTTACATAGTTCAGAAGATTTTTTTGACTCTGTATATTGGTTTACATAGCCCACTATTGTTCTGGACACCAACATAATATCACAAGGAGGCAGAAAACTTGAGGTGTGATTAGAGGACCCATTACAAAAAGAAGCAGAATTAAGCTATTTGCCACTGGAAATAAACTATCCATAGGGTATATCTCTGGTCATCTCTTTATGAACCTTTGTCAACTGTTCAATACAAACCCAAAACACCCAGGGATCTGAACTTGATTGAACTTCTTTCTGTTTGGGGTCCTTTGCCATGTCTATAGGAATAGCAAGGTCATTTAGCTCCTACACATCTATCAGATTAAAGGAGAATAGGGAGTGAGCCCGATTATCACCAGGTTTCACTGTTAAAGAGAGAGGGAAATACAGAATTGCTTTCTTCTGGAATACAGAAAACTCTTTCACTTTGGTAGATGCCTATCTTACCATTTTTACTGAAAGAATCTTTTCCCAAGATAAAATACCTAAAGAGAAAGGGAGCTGACCACCATATCTTTAAATGCAAATTATCTCAAGACATTTTTATTTCTAGACCATCATAGTTTCATTTTGGCAGTGTTATCCCTTATTACAAAATGAGAAAGGCAGAATAAGCTCATCATCAAGCATCTATTCTCCAGTTTGGAAATGACAAAGGAGGCTTGTGTGAACAGGAGTATTGGTAGCACAGTGTTTACCAAAGGCACAACAGTGCCAGATGTGCCTAGGAAGCACCACACTGAGATCCTGAAAACTGAATATTCAGGATAGCAAAGGCAGAGAAGGAGGCAAAATTTGTCAATACATATGAGGCCAAACTGCCATGTTATAATAGTAACCTTAATTCTGGCTACATTTTATATATGTTATGACAGTTGATTATCTAGTATTTTTATGTGCTGGTTCAGATATAAGCCTTCTGAACAGAATGCTAAAAACATTCTTAATGATGTTGGCTCAATGATTTCTTCGTTTTCCATGACCAGTAGGTAGCCTACTTATTATATCTTTTCCCTATAGGATAATGAAACAATTCAAAACACACAGAGTGAGAAACATGGCTGGTTGTCGAATCATAACTCTTTTAACACTTTTACCTGAGGTTGCCACATTTAGAAAACAAGATGCAGAAATTCAAGTTAAATTTGAATTTTAGATAACAAATTATTTTAAAGGTAAGTATTCCCCATGCAACATTTGAGACATACTAAAAAAGTATCTTTTGTTTATCTAAAATCCAGCTTATGGAGTTCTCATTGTGGCTCAGCAGGTTAAGAACCTGGCATAGTGTCCATGAGGAAGCAGGTTGGATCTCTGGCCTTGACCGGTGGATTAAGGATCTGATATTGCTGCAAACTGCAGTGTACATTGCAGATGCAGCTAGGATCCAGTGTTGCTGTGGCTGTTGTGTAGGCCTGCAGCTGCAGATCAAATTCAACCCCTAGCCCAGGGACTTCCATATGCCACAAGTGTGGCCCTAAAAAGAAAAATATAATAAAATTCAAACTTACACAGGTAGGCATCCTGTATTTTATCTGATAAACCTATGGCTACCTCATAATGACACACTGAAAATATTATTATTTCACCTACATGTGGGACTAGAAAAAAAATTCAGCAATCCTGAATTTTTGTTTATATTGTCATCTCCTTCATGGGTTAGAATGAGAAGTACAGACATTTATCATTCACTCATAACATAACAGATATGATTATGTATCCTATACTCAGGCAGTCTGTTTTTATTTTTTATGCCACCTTGCCATGACACAATCTTCATATTCCACTATATCATAAAACTTCAAAATCTGTCTTTTAAGAATATATAAAACAATATTAATGAATATTCCAGTATACACATCACAAATTACTCAGGTAGATAAGTACTAACTGTTTCACATTCCTAAACTTTCCATATATTTTTAGATGGAATAAATGTTTTTAAAAGTATTCTATGTTTCCTTAACTTTAAAATGAAACACAAAGAATGTATTATTTCTTTCTTTGAAACTCTGGAACATTTTTGGAATGCCAATTATACTGCCATGCATAAAATAAGTAAGAATCTAGAGAAACATTGTCAACTTTCCACAGTGACAGAAGTATTCTGTCTGTGCTGTCCAAAATGTTAGACACAAGCCCCATGTGGCTTTTAGTACTTTAAGTGTGACTAGTGCTGTTGAGGTACTAAATTCTAATTTAAACTTAAATTCCTGCTTGCTGATATTTAAATATAAATATGCTGCATGCATCTTTTGTTACACTTGATCCATCATTTTCTCTCTGCATAAGATGGAAAAGTATGAGACTCACTAAAAAGTGCAATAAATCAAAATGTTCTAACAAAAAAATGAAGAAAATAATATATTGAATTTTTTTAGACAAATTATTTTTTTTCAATATAGAATCCCTTAGCTAATGTTTTTATAAAGGTTTTAATTCAGCAGAAAACACTATAGCCAGCCTAACAATGACAAAAACAAATCTATTGATTCTCCCCACTTTTTGAGAACTCTAAACAGGGTACATCATAGAGAACTGTGAAGATCTAGAAATGCTTGATTGAACAATCATCTTATAACTTAGCTTCTATAAGCTCGTGACATGAACTAGGATTTAAAGAAGACATCAAGTGGCGAGATGGTGTTCAACTTGCTGTCAAAAAACTGCTGCTCAACGTATTCTCTGTGTTAGTTCAGTGCCTATGCTCATGGTAACCTAAAAAAATAATTATATCTGTTCTAAGGAACTGCTAAGGAAACCAGGAAAATTGTGATCCTGACAGTGTGTGCTTATCCTTGTTTTGGTAAGGGTTTATATTAAAAATGAATGCATAATGAAAAGAGACAAAGAGAAAACAATCCTCTGAAATTTATACAAAAATTTGCCTTTATCAGAAGAATTAGGGACAAAACGCAGAGGAGTTCCACTATTGTTAGTTCTTGTTCAACAAAATTCTGAAAATATTTTTAATTTGTTTGGGTTAGAGAGTTATGAAAGCAGCTGAGCTTTCCACTAACACAGTAGTTTTTGACTACTTTGTGTATATAAGAATCACCAGAGAAGCTTGATAATCATTCCCAGGCCTACTTAGAAGGTATGAGGCAGGAGCAAAAACATGCATTTTAACAACTGATGTAGACGGTCTGCAGACTACCCTTTCAAAACATGACCTCCATTTGGCCACTTTTGGTTCCATTCAAATGGGTAGCATGTAAATTCTAACTCTAGAAATATCATCAGAAATCTTTCAGAAAGCTGCTCATGCATTTTTTTGCGGTAAAACCTCAACCTCCTATATACAGGTCTTTTTATACCTAGATACTGTGATTAGGCAAAAGGTTCAGTTTCTATCAAAAATACTATGAAATAGGTGTGTAAAATGGGGAAAACACACAAGCTGGTAAAACCAGCTCATTCTCTTAGGGAGAGATTTTGAGTGGAACTATTTTCAAAAAAGCAAACTAATTCCATTTTTATATTTGTGTGTATATTTATACTGCATGTGGAGAAATCAGTCTCATACGTTTCAATCACAAAAACAAATTAATAGTTGTCTCCTACCATTCCTTTATAGCACTAGTACTAGGCAAGTCATGGTAAATGCAGGTCTTTCTTAGCCCTGGCACTCTCATGACATTTTTTGGCTATTCACAGGTAACATGAAATTATATACTCAAATATAATTATGAAACACAATCTAGATTAAGTAAACATAACATTCAATACCATAAAATAATAAAAAAATGTGAACTTGGTGTTGTGTTCAAACATTTCTCTTTCTGCAGCCGGAGCCTGCTAAGAGTTGGCTGTTTGCAACGAAAGAAATGTACTACTTCCTTATTCTTCTCCCAGGTCCTGCTTCTCCCATCCTCCTAAAGCTAATAAGCTATTCTGCTAGAATTGAAGAGAATAAGAAGCCAAATAAATTTTAAAATATCATATGTGACTGGCACAATTATAACGGGGTCTCTAATTGCAGAAGTTAGATAGATTTTTAAAGCAGATCCTTTCTTTCCTAGGCATTTTTGTTAGCTCTTTGGAAACTTCCCTGCTGACTTCTTCTAACTGCACCTCCATTGACAAGGCAAGGAACCTCTTTCCCTTACCTCTTCTAGCTATGAATTTCATAATGTTCACATCAAACTTGTTCTCTTTTTCTGTGGCCCTTCATTCTCCTATATAATCGCTTGGGCAAAATTTTAAATGATATCAGATCCACATTGTTACCATAAGTTTGATCCCTGAATTTCAGGCAGCCTTGATCCAGAGGGTGAGAAGGGAGTGAGTAAGAGTATTTCTAAGACATAATCCTCTATTCTATTGCCACCAGATGCCCTAGAAAATATCTAACTTGCCAGCCTATCTCTGCATCTTGGTAAAAGTTTCAAAATTTATCAGTTTATTTTATAATCTCTTGTTATTTCCAGGAGAAAATATATGGAAAAAATATACTTTTGCATATGAATCACTTTATTTCCTAGTAATTTTACTCCATATGACAATTCTATAACAAAAGTGACTTCCCCTCTAAAAAAAAAAAAAAAGTCTATTTTAGCAGTCTCTTTTGGTGTATTTCTTATCTTATTTATCCTTTAATTTACTGGAAGAGTTTGCAATACATTGCAACACGTCCTTAAAAAAAGATGTAACCCTACTTTTGTTTACTTTATTTCAAAAATTATTCATACTCTATTTATTCCTTGTGAAATTGCATAATACCTAATAAGACCAACATATAATCTACACCATTAACGTTCCTTTCTACTTTTTCTTTTTATACCTAAACTAGTATTGCTTTCTCTCTTTTTCATTATAAACTTCTAGAGAATTAAGGCAGGAATTTAGTGTCTAAGAAAGTTTCTTTATCATTTTTTTCAGTTATGGGAGAGGAAAATTGAAGCACCATGAAATATTATAGTTAAGAATTAAACTCTGTAGAATCTCAATCTGTATGCTTTTTATTTCCTTTTTTGTCTGTTGCAATAGCTAGGACTTCCAGTACATTCCTGAAAAGGAATAGTGAAAGTATACTGTCCTATTCCTGTTCTCAGTCAGATGTTAGCTACAAATACCTGTTTTGAGATATTATATATGAAGCTGAGAAATTTGCCCACTATTCCTAGTTTACTGAGAGTTTTAATTATGAATGGATGTTAGAGTTTGTTAAATGCTTTTTCTATATCTATTGATATGATTATGTGATTTTTCTTTTTTGTCTGTTGATATATTAATTTATTTATTTTAAATGATGAACCAGCCTTGCATATTTATATAAACCCCACTTGATTGTGGTGTATAATTATTTTATACATTGATTGAATTTACTAATATATTGTTTTAGAGTTTTTAAATCTACATTCATGAGAGATATTGGTGTGTAATTTTTATATTTTGTAAGATCTTTGTCTAGTTTTGGTATTGGAGCAATGCTGGCCTTATAGAATAAACTAAGCAGTATCTTAACATCCATTCCCAGATTAGGAAAGAATTAAAACTGTCTTTGTTTGTCTATGACATGATGTAGAAAAACTAAAAGAATCAACAACAACAAAAAAATCCTGGAACTAATGAGCAATCATAGCAAGGTTTCAGGATATAAGGTTGATATACAACACTTGATCTTTCTCCTATATACCAGCAATGAACAAGTAGGATCTGAAATTAAAAATGCAATACTATTTACTTTAGCACCCCCCAAATTAAATATATAGGTATAAATCTATGAAAACATGTACAATATTTGAGGAAAATTATAAAACTATTGAATAAAATCAAGAAGAACAAAACAAATGGAGAAATAGTCAATGTTCATGTATAAAAAGATTAAATATTGTCAACATGTAAGTTCTTGCCAACTTTATAGATTCAATGCAATTCCAAAGAAAATTCTAGCAAGTAGATATTGACAAATTGATTCTAACATTTACATGAAGAGGTAAAAGACCCAGAATAGCTAATACATCACTGAAAGAGAAGAACAAAGTTGGAAAACTGTCTACATGAATTCAACTCAAAGGTTATTATAAAGCTAGAGTAATCAAGACAATGTGGTACTGGAGAAAGAATAGACTGATTAATTAAACAAATGGCCCATAAATGGACCCACAGAAATATATCAACTGATCTTTGAAAAAGGAACAAAGACAATGTATTGTAGTAAAATATTTGCTTTAAAAAAGGTGGAATAAAAATAGTCTTTATAAGAAATGGTGCTGGAACAACTAGACAATCACATGAAAAAAAAATGAATGTAAACACAGACCTTATACCCATCACTAAAATTAACCCCAAATATATAATAGACCTAAATGTAAATTCAACTTTACAAAGCTCCTAGAAGACAACAGCATAGAAAACCTAGATGACCTTGGGTATCCAGATGACTTTTAAGATATAACACCAAAAGTATCCATAAAAGAAATAATTGATGAGGTAAACTTCATTAAACTTAAAACTTCTTCTCTGCAAAAGAGAATGAGAGGACAAACTTGGATAAAGTATTTTCAAAAGGCACATCTGATAAAGATGTGTTACCCAAAATGGACAAAGGACTCTTGAAATTCAACCATAAGAAATCAAGTTAACACCACTGAAAAATGGGCCAAAGAAAGTATACACAAGGGAAGAACAAACAAAAAAGAAAAACACATGAAAAGACACTTCGGCCATATGTCATCAGGAAAATGTAAATACAAAGAACAATGAGTTACCACCACAACTCTACTAGGATGGCCAAAATCCAGCACACTACCACCACCAAACGCTGGTGAGGATACGGAGCAACAGGAACCCTCATTCATTGCTAGTGGAAATGCAAGATTGTACAGCCACTTTGGAAGACAGTTTGGTAGTTCTTATAAAACTAAGCATACTCTTATTTATGAACTAGCAATCACACTCCTTGGATCTAAAATTTATGACTACACTTCTGCATACATAATTGTCAAAACTTGGAAAAAAAACAAGATGTTCTTCAGCAGATGAATGGACAGATAGTCTGGGGTACCTCCAGGCAGTGAAATGTTTAATTCTAAGTACCTCCAGGCAGTGAAATATTTAGTTCTAAAAAGAAATAATCCATCAGACCATGAAAAGACATTCAAAAACCTTAAATGCTTATTACTAAGTGAAAGAAGCCAATCTAAAAAGGCTGCTTATTCTATGAGTTTAACAGTATGATATTCTGGAAAAGGTTAAACTACAGTGATAGTAAAAATATCAGTGGTTGTCAGGGTTTAGCGAGGAGGGATGCACGAATGGGCAGAGCACAAAGGATTTTTAGGGCAGCAAACCTACCCTGTAAGATTCTATAATGATGTATAACATACCATTGTACATTTGGCTAAATGATTTCTGCCATTAATCCTAGAAATTCCAAGTTTGAGAGAGAAGACTATTTCTTATATTACTATTTAAAAAACAGTGACTTGAAGGACCAGAAACATAACATTTAACTCTCAGTTCAGCTAGAAACTAGTTTTGAGAAATTGTAAAAATCACTTACTTTTTGTTTTTCTTTTCTGTAGCCCGAAAGACCTCTAACATTCCTTTGAACTCTGAAATTCTATGACTCCACAAAATAGAATTATTTCACATCTATTGATGTGTGAAAAGTATAGACAGATTTGTGCTTTTCTTAGGTACTGGTTAGTGGAGTTGTGCTTTCTCAAGCATATAATTTTCTGTGTATGCTATTTCTTCCTGTCATCATCATTCTCCTGAGGGAACAGTTTGGACTTTGATTACCAATAGCACAGGCCTTCCATGAGAAGAGTACAAGTTGCCTGGGGAGAAGATCAGCTCCATTGTTTGTTTCTGATTTATTAATATCCATGATTTATGTGGACTAGAATAGCAATTCTATGTAGAAAAAAATGAGGGAATATTGGTGGCCAAAAAGACATTTAAAATAAGTGCTATTTTTTATACTGCTGCTCTGGGGGAATTTTGTTCTTCAGAAAGTGCTAAAACAGTCCAGCAGAGACCAAATATGATTGCTCACTGTCCACTTAGAAGTGCATGAATGTATACTGATTCAATAAAAGGAGCAATTCTGCACAGGTGTACTTATGTGTGTGTGCACCCGTTTTTAAAACTTAAAGTGTGATTTTAGACATGACATTGGCAGTGGAATTGTAGATCTTCAATTTAGAAGGAATGTAATGCAGTGAACTTACCTTTATAAAATGTTGCAGGTATGAAATGTACAGCATAGAAAATACAGGCAATAATATTGTGATTACTTTGAATTGTATCAGACGGTTACTGGACTTATCATGGTGATTAATTTGTAATGTATATAAATATCAAATCACTATGGGCTGTACAGCTGAAGTGAGTATAAAACTGTATGTAAACTATCCTTGAATTTTAAAAAGGGATATAGTAAATCTTGTTTGTTACTTATTATTGCCAGATATAAACCTCCTACAGTTAGAAAAACTAAGCAATGTGATAACTAAAAATACTCAGAGCAACTTCTCTTCAGGAAAATTCTGAATGCATGGTCTATCAAATATCATGTTCCAAATAAACAAAATAAATTAAATAATAATTTTAAAAATAAGGAAACTAAGCCAATTTAATGCAGTGATTGAAATACTTTTTATCCTGAATGATAAATTTTCTTAGCTGTATGAAAATACAGCTTATATCAATCCTGGATCAGTCTTTAACTTCCAGAAATGCCATACCCGAATTGAACTTCAAAAGTAAACAATAACGAAACGAAACTAACAACTTCAGACATGAAATTATTGAGTTTTATATTCTGTTGTTTTGCTTTTTCCCCTGTTGGCACTTCACCTCGAACCTGATAGGCCTTTATTCTAGCCAAGCCCACCACTCCAGAAACCTTGGTTTCACGTAGGAAGGTACAATCAGCTTGGGATAGCACTGGGGCATCTTCCTAGGAATTTTCCACTCTCCCCAGGCTGCAACTTTATACAACATTCCTATGTCTCTCCATTTCATTCAAAACTACCTTGGAGGAACAGCATTACAGGGTCTATGTGGTCCTTGCACTTGTAGGGATGTGACACAATGAAAAAATGTTCAACAACGTCTTTATTCCCTTCAAGCAAATTCCAAAGGGAGGGTCACAATCAACTAGGAGATTTCTGACCATCACCATGAGGGTATCATGGTCCTTTGAATAAGTCCTTATTACTGAATGGGACACAGTAGAGCGGATTTTCCTCTTCATTTCTCCCACAGTAGTTTGCTGAATAATGACATACTTCAATTAGCAGTCAGGTAGTGGTCAACATATATTTCCAAATTACTCTGTTTCAGGCCAGAGTTTTTTGTGGATTACTTAATGTAATCTTCACAGCAAGCATGTGAGGTAATTACTATAATGAACTCCATTGTACAGTTATGGAAACTGAAGACCATAGAGGATAATTGAGCCATGGAAATTCACACCATTTGTAAGAAGGGCTAGCTGGTATGCCCAGCAATCTAGTTCTAGAGTATCTGCAACATGGTTAAGTCCCCATGGAGTCTTCTCAAAGTGCCTTTGTTTTTCTTTCTTTCCTTTCCTTCCTTCCTTCTTTCTTATCTTTTCTCCTTCCTTCCTTCTTTTTTCCTTCCTTCTTTCTGTTTTCCTTCCTTCCTTCTTATCTTTTCCTATCTTTTTTCCTGTCATTTTTTTCCCTATCTTTCTTCCTATGCTTTCCTTCCTCCTTCCTTTCTTTCTTTCTTTTCTTTCTTTCTTTCTCTCTCTCTCTTTCTCTCTTCTCTTTCTTTCTTTCTTTCTTTCTTTCTTTCTTTCTTTCTTTCTTTCTTTCTGGGGCCACACCTGTGGCATATGGAAGTTTCCAGGCTAGGGGTTGAATAGGAGCTGTAGCTGCCAGCCTACCCCATAGCCACAGCAATGCAGGATCTGAGCCATATCTGCAACCTGCACCACAGCTCATGGCAATGCTGGGTCCTTAACCCACTGAGCAAGTTCAAAGTTTAAACCCACACTGTGATGGATACTAGTCAGATTCATGATCCACCAAGCCAAAATGGGAACTCCCTCGAATTCTCAGGCCAGTGAAGCTAATGGCTGAAGCCAAAAAGAAAGGACTTTGACTCAGAAGTAAAAATGGCAGAAATGAGTATCTGTCTTGAGGACAGCTAGAAAGCACACTTTACTCACTGATTAACCAGGTTAGGAGCACTGACTTCCCTGACTCCGTGGTTAAAGCTGAGTTAGTCACAGCTGTCTCTATCACAGGTTATCGACTGAATCTCCATTCAGCTTGACTTTCATACTCAGCTCAGGGATTTTATAAGAGCTGACTACTGGAAGGCTGCAACATGAGGACCACACATTTCCTCATCATTCTTGATGACAGGTATTAAATGATCACCAACTGATGGAAGGTGTTGGACACAGCTCTAGCAATTCTGAGGTACTTTTATATTTAGGATTCAGTATTTCCCTTTAGAAGAAAGTTATGACTTATTATCTGCCTTTAAGCTATTATTCTACAATAGAGATATCATTAATATCTCCAGCCTGTAAGTCTCATTCAAATCTCAGACTTTGTAACCAAATGTTTCCTTGATGTTTCTACCTACATGCTAATAACATCTCAAACTTATCATATCCAAAACTGAACCCTTAGTTTTCCCCTCCAAGTGTACTTCTTTCTAAGTCTTCTTTATATCAGTAAATGACAAGACTTCCCTTCCAATTTCTCAGGCCAAAAACCTGTATTCAACCATAACTCATCTCTATTTTTCAAACACTTATCTAATTCATCACAAATCCCTGTCAGCTTTTTTGAAGTACATCTAAATTCTATCTACTTCTAACCATTTCTCCCACTATCAACTCCTTTTAACATACTGTCATGTCTTGCCTGGATGATTGCAGTAGCCCTAAATGGTCTCTGGTTTCTGCCATTGCCCATGACCCATACCCTAGTCTCAATATGGAAGCAGAATAATCCTATGAAAAGATAACTTAGATGATGTCTTCCTTCTGCTCAAAACCCTTCAATGATTTCAAGTTATACTTGGAGCAAAAGTTGCTGTTTATTTTTAATGGTTTACAAGCCTTAAACAATCTAACCCCCCACCATACTATTTCTTGGCTCACTTCCTTCCAACCATAAAAGCCTCCTTGAGTTCCTCATGCAAACAGAATTCTGTCTCAGTTCAGGGAAGTTTTCTATGACTACTATATCTTGGAACCTCTTCACATAGCAATTGCACGGTTTACTTCTTTATCTTCTGCAAATATTTTTCTTAAGGGCAGCCTCTTGTGAGAACCTTCCTGGTTACTCTATCTAAATGACAACACCCTCACTGATTATTTCCCCTTTCCTATTTTTCTCATTAACATTTTATTGTCTTCACATTTGACATCATCTAACATCCTATATACATTACTTGGTTATCTTGTTATCTCTCTATCCAAAGTGGAAAACAAGCTCTACAGTGACAAAGCCTTTTTTTTTTTCAAGTGTGATCCCAGCTCCTAAAACAGTACCTGACATAACAGACACTCAGTAGATAGTAGTTGTGGAAAAAGAACAAAGTCGATGCTGTATTTTTATTTCTGACTGTTAAAATAAAATTATTTAGCCTCATTTTGGTTTAAATTCTAAAATATTATATGTTACACTCCAAAGAAGAATCTTTCCGCTCCCATATTCAGGGTATAAACAAAGTTAGAAGTCTAACAGCAAAAAATTTCTGGACAGAAAGAGTTGGTGTTTTGTGAGACCCATTCCAAAGGAAGAAAGGAAGGATGTCTCTTCACCTCAATACAAGGGAAAAGGGACTCCACAGGATACTTGGAGAGTTTGACTGACACATGCAGTGGTCTAATTCATGGCTTGGAAACTTAAACATTAAGAGGTTGGTTGAGTTACATTTCCATCTCAGAGGGAGGTGCCAGTTTGGTACCTGCAGTCCTAAATATGAGTATTCCAGAGATGGATCGTGTTCATAAAAGAAAAATCCACCTGGAAACTCCTTAAAGAAATTTTGCCAAAGAGTGTCAACTGAGATCCAACAGAAAGATGGTCTGTGTAGAAGTGCACCACCAAGCAGCCAACCAGTAGGGGGCTTATCATCTGAACCATGAGAACTGCCAGGGGTGGGGGGTGTCAGGCAATAAAGATATTTTCTATAAAAGTGTTGCATAAGATTATGTCAGATTGAAATATTTTCAAAGCTCAGAAAGCATTACAATCATTCACAATAATATAAGCCAAGTAAGAACTTTCCCTGCCCATTTTCTTCTTTTTTTCTCTCACTTTTTGACCTTAAAAGGGCCAGAAAACACTATTGGGCATATGCAAGAAAACTTAAATCACAAAGTGGGGAAAGAGAAAATCTGTCACCACACCTCTTTCCCACTGGTGTGGTGGCAGGATCGGGTTGGGATGTACAAGAAACTAGAAATCAAGAAAGTTAAAATTTTAATAATATATTAATGGATATATTAATTGTATAAACTGCTTTTAGTTTCTAAAAATAACACAAAAAATGATACTTTACTAAATTTTATCTGGAAAGAGATGTAGGAGAGATATTAACCCTAAAGAATGAACCTAAAGCAAGAATGAAAATTGAAATGAAGTTGCTTATAATTATATCCCATGAAACCCATTTATTCAATGTTATTGTTACATGTTCAATGAGATTCAAATGTTTTTTAACTAATATAACCATTTATATATAAAATATTGGTACTTTTAGAATATGAAGCATCACCCTATGAAATTTTACCTTCCTATTAGAATTTGCTTAACTTTATAAATGACAAAAGTGTTGTTCTTGAGTCCTCTTCTTGACCAAGGAGAAAAAATATTTGCCCTAATACATTTGTCCTGTAAAAGGGAAGGTAATTATGCTCAATGTATAGGTGGGTTATAACAACTATTAACTGACTTTGGCAAATAGAAGAAATTAACCCAGTTGTTCACATCACTCTATAAAAATGCCACTAAATTCAAAAGAACACTGGCTGTCAAAACCATGGGATAAATTATGACTTGCAAAAAAGCAGCTAAAATTACTAATGCATATTTAAGTATAATCTACAGATTAAGAGACTAGAGCTATGATTTATTCTACATCATTTAGAGTACTTAAAGAATACTGATTTTCACTCTCATTTTATAATAAGGGCCAATCTAAAGTACACAGAGAAAATATAATTCAAGAAACTAATTCAAACATGAAAAAAATAGAAAACTAAGCAGAAACATGGAGTTTGTTCTCACTTTAAAATATGGTCATAAAGAAGGAAAAATAAGGCATATTCCCAAAAAAAGAAAATTCAAAGTCAATAAATACAGGAAAATATTCTCAACTTCATTAATACCAGAGACATGCAAATTATAATCATACTCACCATACTGAGCAAAATTTAAATTTGATAGTACAAATTTTGGGACTATATGAAGCAAAAGCAATTTGTATACACTGCTGAAGTACATACAGGAATAATTTAGAGAACATTTTGGATGTTTCTAGTAAAATTTAAAATGTATATATACTGTCAATGAAAAAAATTGCAAATTTAGGTATATATACTACAAAATTGAATACACTCTCATGTATAGGACACATGCACCATTATGTTCACTGAATTTAGGAAAAATACCAAAACACTGTGGTATATTTATACAAAATCATGCTATAAAGCACCAAAAATAAACAAACTACTACTGTTCAAGTCTTAACAACTGTAAAGTTAGATACAAAATGGAAGACACAAAATAATAGAAATAGTATTATTCCATTTAAATAAAGTTCAAAACTTTAATAAAATTAGAACATACAATTTTTTAACCCAGAATTTATATTTATATATATATATATATATATATTATATATATATATATACACACATACACACACATATATGGAGAGAGAGATGTACATATACATATTTACACATACACAAAATGGAATATTAACATGCTATAAAAATTTTTGTCATTTTCAACAACATGAGTGGACCTGGAGGGCATTATGTTTAATAAAATAAGTCAGACAGAAAAAGGCAAATACTATATGTTATCAATTATACATGGAATCTAAAAAATAAAACAGAAAGGCTTCTCCCATGTTTGCAGTTTCTTAAAAATACCAAGCCAAGGGACTTAAATGAAGATGGTGGAATCAGAGAACACAGAATTCACCTTCCCAGCATCTACACATCAAAGATACATTTACATGTGGAATGATTCTCACTGAAATTTGACTGGAGATGAGCAGAAAGACTACTGTACAATCAAAGCTGATCAGGTCAGAACTTGTGCCCCTGGCAGGGTCCTCAGAGGAAAGAGAGATTACACTGGTGGAACCCTTCCCTGAGGAGTGAATGGTTCAAGCTACATAGTGGATGTCGCAGCCCTGGAGTCTGATGACCCCAGGGAAGGGAAAATAAGCCCATTTGGCTGGTTGGAGGGCTGGTGGGACTAACAGGAGGGTTGTGGAAGCCTTGACTCTACCCATGAGTAGCATGCAAACATTTATTTGCTCCCAAATCAGGGAAGAAAGGGCAGATTGAAATCTTGCAGCTGGCTTGTTTGTCACAACTGCCCTGGAACCCCCTCAGGCTGAGCTAGCAAAGGTTTTAGCACTTTTTGCCTCACATAACAGCTCCATATTGGAGCATGTGTGGCCATGAGACATTGAGGAGGCTCAAACTCTTAGCGATGTTCAAGCAGAGAGGGTACAGCCATTACTGCCAATTCCACAGGCAGCACATTAGAGGTAGTACAGATCACTAACAGTGGTAAGACTACCATGCCCTGCATCTTAACCCTTGACAAACACCTACATCATCCCTCTTGTTCCAATCTGTTCATCTCTGAAGTTGAGTGTGACAGTGCTGGGAAGGGAAAGAGCATATATTTAAAGGTAACTGAGCCAGCTGAGGCCCAACACTCAGGCTCCTTCTCTAGCAACTTGGGACCTGATCCCTTCCCTGATAGGGCAGTTACAACCACTGAGCAGAGAGGAAGCCCCACCTCACATCTTCCTTCAGCTCTAGTCCTTCCTTCTCCACCCTCACCTCCTACCCAGGTGATAGCTCCCAGCACACCCTGAGGAAAGACAAAACTTTTGTTCATGTCAAATCTAGCTTGCGTACCAATGGCACTGGGCACACAGAGACTATATACTTATATTCCCACATAAGGATGTCCCTTTAAGACCATAGATAACTGTTTCACTGAATTTCACCAAATTTCAGAGACAGAAAAAGATAAGCAAAATTTACCTTTGCTTTTCAATTTTTCTCAGTTGAAAGAGCAAGAGAAAATCCCTGTAAAACAGTCAATGAAACAGAAATAAATAATTTCTAGATAAAAAATTCAAAGCATTAGTAATAAGATTAGTAAATAAAATTGAGGAAAAGAATAGATGAACACAGTGAGAATTTTAATAAGGGACAAGAAAATAAAAAAAAATAGTAACTGAATAATACATAAATGGAATGAAAAACACACAAGAAATGAACAGCAGACTACGTTGTATAGAATATATACATTATCTGGAAGATATAGAAACAGAAATCACACAATCAGAATGGCAAAAATGAAAACAATTTAAAAATTGAAAAAGGTTTAAGATATCTTTGGGATAACATCAAGTATACCAACAGTCGCATTATAGGGGTCCCAAAAGAGGGAGAGAAGTGGGTCAAAGAACATATTGTATAGTACATGTAATCACATTCATTATCTTGTAATAACCTAAAATGGAGAATGAACTGAAAGAATACTAGATCACTATGCTGTACATCTGAACTTAACACAATATTATAAATCAACTATACTTCAATTTAAAAAAATAAAATATATTTAATGAAATTATGACTGAAACTTACCAAACCTGAAGAAGAAAATAGATATCCAGGTACAGGAAGCACAGAGGGTTTCAACCAAGATGAACTCAAATATACCCAAAACAAAACTTATCATACTTAAAATTGCAAAAATTACAATTAAAAAGAAAACTCTAAAGGCAGCAAGGGAAAAACAAACTGTCACTCATATATAAGAAAATTCTCATGAGGCCATCAGCTGATTTTTCTGCAGAAATTTTGCAGGCCAGAAGGAAGTGGCATGATATATTTAAAGTGCTAAAAGGGTAAAAATCTGTAACCTAGGATAATCTACACAACAAGAAATTCATTTAGACTATAAAGAGTAATAGAGAACTTCTCAGATTTGAAAACTAGAAGAGTTAATCAGTACTAAACCTACCCTAAAAGAACTGTTAAAGAGTCTTCTTTAAGTGGAAAGGAAAAGGCTGTGACAAGAAGTTAGAAACTAAAGGCAAGGAAAAAATACCACTAGTATTTAAAATACCACTAGTAATTATAAAATTTATAATGAAGGCTGAGGATCAACAAGTTAAAAAGCTAGTATGAAGATTAAAAAAAAAAATTTAAATCAACTATAACTACAATAACCAGCAAAGGCATAAACATGAAGATGACAAACATCAAAAACACCAATGCATGGAAAAGGGAGTAAAAAAAACCTAGACCTTTAGGATGTGTTTGAATTTAAAGGACAAGTAGATATAAAACTTATCTTTTTAAAACAAGCAGATATAGTTCAACATATATAATCTTATGGCAACCACAAATCAAAAACCTACAACAGATATACGAAAACTAGAGACAGGAACACTAACATGCCCTAAAGAAAATTATCATACCACAGGTAAGAAACTAAATGAAGAAGAACATTAACAGATTAAAAACCATAAAATCAACCAGAAATTAAGTAACAAAATGACAATAAGTACATACTTATCAATAATTACTTTAAACAAGTCAATGGCCTAAATGCTCCAATAAAAGACTTAGGATGGTTCATTGTATAAAACACAAGATGCATCTATATGCTACTTAGAAGAGGTTCACTGTAACCAAGGACACACTGAGTCTGAAGGCAAGTAGATGGAAAAAAAGGATATATTGCAAATAGAAATACCAAAAAAGATGGGTAATACTAATCTCAGACAAAATAGACTTTAAAATGCAGTCTGTAACAAAGACAAAGGCTATTATACAACAATAAAAGGATCAATATGAGGAGAACATATTACACTTACTACAATATATGCACTGATATATATAAATATATAAAGGGAGAAATTGACAACAATACAATAATAGTAGGGGATTTTAACAACTCAGTTACACCAAAGGACAGATCATTCAACAGAAAATCAGTAAGGCAATGGTGGTCTTAAATGGCACAATGGACAAGTTCGACTTAAGAGGTATCCACAGGACATTCCATACTCCCTCTTTCCAAGTGTTCGTGGAATATTCTCCAGAATAGTGCATATTCTAGGCCACAAAAAAGTCTCAACAAATTTAAAAAACAGGAACTATATTTTTTCTTTCATTTTAGTGCCTTACCCATAGCATATGGAAGTTCCCAGGCTAGGGGTCTAATCAGAGCTGCAGCTGCCAGCCTATGCCACAGCCACGACACCACCAAATCTGAGCCATATCTACAACTTACACTGTATCTCAAAGCAACACTGGATCCTTAACCCACTGAGCAGGACCAGGGACTGGATCTGCACCCTAGTGGATACTTATTGGGTCCATTGCCACTGAGTCACAAACTATTTAAGAACGAGAATTATATCAAACATTTTTTCTGACCACAACACTATGAAATTATAAATCACTTGAAGAAAAATGGGGAAAACATAAACAGATGGACACCAAACATACTATATAAAAAAACGAGTCAATGAAGAAATCAGAGAGGAAATCATAAAATGCCTTGAGACAAATAAAAATGGAAACTCAACTTTCCAAAATCTATGGGATGCAGCAAAAGCAGTTCTAAGAGGAAAGTTCATAGCAATACAGGCATACCACAAGAAATAAGAAAATATATCAAATGAACAACCTAAACTTCCATCTAAAGGAATTATAAAAGAAAAATCTCTAAGTCAGCAGAAAAGAAAAAAGACAATAAAGATCAGAGAGGAAATAAAAAAATACACCTAAAAATAGAATAGTCAATGGAATTGAGAGATATTTCTTTGAAAAGATAAATAGAAATAATAAATCTTTACCCTAACTCATCAAGAGGAAGAGGGAGTACTCAAATAAAAAAGAATTAAAGAGGAGAAATTACAACAGATACCACCAAGATGCAAGAAGTCATATGAGAATGTTAAGAAAAGTTATATGCCAAGAAGTTGGAAAATCTAGGAAAAATTGACAAATTTCTAGAAACACACAATCCTCCAAGATTGAATAAGTGAGAACTAGATAATCTAAAGAGAGAGTTCTCTGGTTCTAAAATAGAATGTGTAATTTCAATACTCCCAGCAAACAAAAGTCCAGGACCAGATGATTTCATAACAGAATTCTACCAAACATATAAATATCTGAAATCTATCCTTTTCAAACTATTCTACACAGCCACCATTACTCTGATATTAAAGACATTACCAAGAAAGAAAATTATACGCAAATACCTCTGATGAATACAGATGTAAAAATTCTGAACAAAATATTAGCAAATCAAATTTTACAATGTAGGAAAAAGATCATACACCATGATCAAATGAGATTTATTCCAGAAATGCAAGTATAGTTAAATTTTGGCAATTTAGACATCATATTAGCAAAAAGAAGGATAAAAATCATGATTATCTAGCTAGATACAGAAAAAGCATTTGAAAAAATTCAACATCAATTCATGATAAAAATTCTCTTCAAAACTGGAATAGAGGGAAATTATCTCAACATAATAAAGGTCATTTATGACAAATCCACAGCTAACATAATACTCGATCACTAATTTGAAAAGACATATGCACATCCATGTTCATAGCAGTATTATTTTTAATAGCCAATATATAAAAGCAGGCTAAGTGTCCACCAACAGGTTAATGGATAAAAAAGATGAATGGATGAATACATATATATATACATATATATATATACATACACACACACTATATATACACAATGGAATATTCATCAATCATGAAAGAATGAAATTTTACTATTGCAGCAATGTGGATGAACCTAGAGAATATTATGTCTAATTAAATAACTCAGAGAAATGCAAATACTATGTTATCACTTACATGTAGATCCTAAAAAATAAAGCAACTTAATACACATAACAAAACAGAAACAGCCCCATAGATATAGAGAAGAAACTAGTGGTCACCAACGAGGACAAGAAGGGAGGAAGGCAAGACAGGGGTATGGAATTAAGAGACACAGACAATTATGTATTAAATAAATAAGCAATAAGGATATATCGTACTGTATAGGGATATGTAGCCATTGTTTGGTAATAACTTTACTTTTGCCCTCACAGAAATAACTTTAAATGTAGTACAATCTATAAAAATATTGAGTGACCATGCTGTACACTTAAAATGAATACAGTATTAGAAATCTATTATTCCTCAATTTCGATCAATTGATTACAACGTCGAATATAGCAAAAACAGAAACACAGTTATAGAAAAGAAACGTGGTTACGAATGCAAAGAGGGAAGGAATAAGGGACAAAATAGGGGTAGGAGACTAAGAGGTATAAACTACAATGTATAAAATAAGCTACAAGGATACATTGTACAGCACAGGGAATATAGTCAGTATTTTACAATAATATAAACAGTATAATCTTGTACAGCACAGGGAATATAGTCAGTATTTTACAATAATATAAACAGTATAATCTATAAAAATTTTGAAGCAATATCTTGTACACATAAAAGTAATATATGTGAGAAAAAATAATATATACATATATGTGTGACTGGGTCACCTTGCTGTACAGTAGAAAACTGACAAAACACAAATTCTTGTCGTGGCTCAGCAGTTAATGAATCCAACTAGGAACCATGAGGTTGCGGGTTCGATCCCTGGCCTTGTTCAGTGGGTTAAGGCTCTGGCGTTGCCATGAGCTGTGGTGTAGGTTGCAGACGCAGCTTGGATCCCGTGTTGCTGTGGCTGTGGCGTAGGCTGGCAGCTACAGCTCCTGTTAAGACCTCTATCCTGGGAACCTCCATATGCCGAGGGTGCGGCCCTAGATAAGGCAAAAAGACAAAAAAAAAAAGGGAAAATTGACAAAACACTGTAAACCAGCTGTTATGGAAAAAATAAAAATCATTATTAAAAAATAAATAAAACAAAAAAGTATTATGATATTGTAAATCAACTACATTTTAATTTAAAAAAAAAGAGAAGAAAGATAAGAAGCTTCTTACATACCCATTCAGAACAGTAACTACCTTTACAAAGGAGGAATGGAGTGTTATTGGGAGGAGCACACGCACGTGAATGCTGACAGAATCTGACGTGATTTGTATGGTGGTTGTATGTATGGTCAATTTAGAAACATTCAGTACTCTTCTATATGATTATTATACTTAGGGACATGTAGACAAGGTTGTGGCCAATTCAGATCTTAAAATGTGAGAGGGCTTTTTTGTCGTATTTCACTTAAAGGGTCAGAAGTTATATGCACAATTACGTGGTAACAATGATAGAAATTCTAGGGCATTGAAAGATGTATTTTGTAACACTTAAGAATTATTCATACAGGGAATAAACTGTAATTTTTGTCCTTTGGACTTCCTTTCACATGAGAATCCAAGCAAGTTCCTGACCATTATTCAGAAGTAAGGAAAGAGTGTGTGATATGAGTGCAGATTTGACTTTTGTCAATTCTAATTTTGACATTCTATCGTGTACTTCAAGGTTTTTTTTTTTTCCTAACCATGCTTGAATAATCTGATAAAAATCGTCCTGAATATTTTCCACTATGCTACATGAACACAGAGAATTTGCTGGGGACATGATGTACCTCGTTCAGGATTTGGAGTCCTAATTTGAAAAAAATCTAATCCAATGAGTGTTGCCCTCTAGTGGGTGCCCTTTCAACCTAAAAATCAGAGAATACGATTTAAATCAATCCTGTACAAGAAACCCCATTGCAGAAATAAGTGGAAAAGAGCCACTGTACACTTCTCTTCCCTGAAATTAAGTACAGCATAGAACGTATATTGAAAAACATACTATTTTCTTTTTAACTAAATGACTTAAATATAAAACTGAAGAAACTTCTTTGTCATTTATAGTTATTAAATGTACATGAAGCTATCCTGAAATAGAAATCATTAGAGATTGATTCTGCATTAAGCAAACTTAAGCAGATAGAATGGAAAAAATGAGAAGGAAAATGAATTATTAGACATTGACAGGAATATGACAATGCCAAGAGAACAAGTAAAATTTAATAAATTTGCTTGAGATGCTTTGTCTTTTCAAGGAACATTAAATATTGTCTAAAACATTTTTTTCTCTACTTAGTTTCAAAGAGGGGGTACCATAAGTATCTGGATTGTTCTCTGGTTGTTTTGCCATATGTGATATGTCTATGTTGTGATGATCAGTCTTTAAATAAATCTGCCCCACATGCAAAAGTTATTAGATAGTCCAAATTATAAAAAAAAAAAACAAAAACCATGCTGGCATATCTTAGTATTCAGGGAGGGAAATAAGGGAAGAACATGCACAGGCTGCATATCAATCAGAATGGACTAGGTTATTGTTTATTATAAAAGACTCTCAAATCTTAGTACCTTAGATTAAGGTATATTTCTCTCTTATACTAATGCCCATTGTAGACTGGCTGAGCCCTCTACTCCAAAAAGTCTCTTCACTTTTTGTCTCAGTTTAACATCTCAAATATTATCAAGTTCTATGTTTAATGGAAAGAGATCTTCTAAGGGGCTGGAAATGGAGATAAATGTCCACTTCTGGAAGTGACGTTGACTATTCTGTCTACAATGCAGCAGCGACCGGAATTAATCAAAAGAAACCGTGCAATTCCAAAAAGGTCAAAAATGCTAATCCTGGTGTGGCCACAAATTCTTTGGCACTCCTCTCCTTGAGAACTTGGTTCTATGGCCCTTCTTCTAGAATCAGTAGGTTTGGGGACTACTTTTACAAATAGAATGGAAGGACATAACCTTGTAACAATCTCCTGACCCAACCTGTGAGAGACTGGCAGTTTCCACTTCCTACTCTTGGAATGCTAACTCTGGGAGAAGCCGGTTGCTATGCAACATTTCTATCATGACACTGCTCTGACAGAGGAAGCCCAAGTGGGACACGTGGAGAGGATGTACAGAGAGAGATGCTTGTCTATCAGGCATAATGTGGAGCAGAACTGAAGAACCCATCTAACACCTCTGAGGACCAGCCATATGACTCCAGTCAAGTCATCCAACTATATCCAGCCACTGAAGCCACCACAACTGAGGTGGCACCAGTCATCACAGAGCCAAAAACAAGCCGTTTCTATTGTGCCCTTCCTTAATACATAATGATAGAGAACATAAGGAACTTGCTGCTTGTTTACTGCAATAATTTTGGAAAGCAGCAATAGAAAACCCATAAACCTGGACACAGTCAGTACTCTTTTATATGAATATGGTACTTAGGGACCATGTAGACAAGAAATGGTCATTTCAGTTCTTAAAGTTTGAGAGAGGCATGTGTCATACACCTGGAAAGTAGAGACTGGGAAATATTTTGTACATATATGACTATCAGAGTCTCTTTCTAAACCTCAGTGCACTTTTGTGTAAATACCACAGATGGTTTTATAAGTGCTTTCCCCATTTGATTTACATCTTAGAATTCTTCTTCCTCTGCTGAGAGCTAAATTTCCTCTACAGAGATCTTAATCTGAGGATTTTGATTGCATCTAGTATATTTTTATCTAAAGAACTGAAAGTTCATATGCCCTTTGTACAATATGATCTGAGAAGAACTCAGGGTAAAGATGAATTCTTATGCCCTTAGGCACACATAGGGCAGGAAAAAATTAATAAAAAAGAAGGATTATATAAATGAGGTAGGAATAGTCTGGATATTGGGAAATGTTTTGTGCTTCCCCCTACATCCTCTCACAGGAGTCAAGAGAATTGAAAAACTCTGCAAGCTCTGAGTAGAAGAACACCTTTCTGACCTCTGTATCTCAGGGAAGAGAGAAGAGGAGAACCCCCCAGAATCCTGCAAGCTCCTGACAAGATGTTTCCTTTAACAGAGCCTTGCCTCCACTCTCCACCTGAGACCACCAGGGTTAATTTCAAGTTATCTTTCATTCCCAGGAAACGATTACTCATTTGTTTATAAGCAAATTGGTAATAATACTTAACTGTGTCCAATTATGGGAACTCCTATTTCTCTTTCCTTCTTTGACAGTACTTTACATGACATATTTATTTTATTTATTTGACCATTTTATTCTACACCACTTTCCACAGAATGAAAATTCCATGCCCAAATATCCAATATCCATCTATTCCATTACCATTTGTACTCCCTAGACCGAGAATACTGCCCGACATAGACTGGATTCCCATTACATTTTATAAAATGCATGTTTGCACTAGCAGATGAACAAATGTAAAGGAAAAATAAATGCAATCTTTTAGATTTTGTAAGTATTATCCCAAGTTTTTGATTATTGGAACTGTCTTATAAACTAGTTATATTCCACTTTTTGATTTGATTTAATCAATAATTTCAATGAAGTTTAGGGAATGCTGATCTTTAAAAATATACATACAATAACTATGAGAAATGCTAACAATAAATAATACAGGAGAGAGGTGCATTTTAGCCAGTTAGTAACTCGTGGCCAACTGGAGATAATAGAATCACTCGAGTTACTCTTGGGTTGTAATTATAACTTAATTCACCTATTTCTTTTTGGTATTCTGCCTACAATTAGGATTAACCATTCACCAAGTGAGTCATGGTGAATACTCTGTGGATGTGGGCTACATTTCTTCCAGATATGTGTTAAAAATTTTAGAGGTCAGAGTCAAACATATTGATATCATATTATCCTTTAAATACGGTTTCTTCAAGTTCTAAATATAGAAAAACTAAAAAATCTATAAATAAAATTTGATATACATAAAAGACAAACAAAAATAAAACACCTGTGTTTTCATGAAATATTAATTATTATAAATTATGAGGCATGACAGGTGAGAACATTTCCATATACTTATCAGAATTGTGGACGATCCTAAAATAGATACAAGCCATAGTAATTGCATTCAAAGGGAAAAAGAAGTTTATAATTTCAGAATCATTTTAAAATATACCTTAGAAACTTTCCTTACAAGAGAGGGAGTTTTAGAGGAAAAAACTAAAAAACACAATCCTTCCAATTGACACTGAAGTCTTTAATATCACATATTCCCAGGAAATTTCTTAAACTTTGGTTCTTATCAAGATAATCCAGATCACCTTTAACACTTTTAAATTTATAGCCTACCCTGGTAAACCATAGGCAACAGAGATGTGCTGCTGTATTGCACAGAGAACTCTACCCAATATACTGTGATAATCTGTGTGGGAAAAGAATCTAAAAGAGAATGGATTTGTGTCTATGTATAAGTGAATCCCGTTGTTGCAGAGGAGAAATTATCACAATATTGTAAAGTGACTACAATAAAATTTTAAAAAAAAATTGTGGTGGCACTTTTATTATCCTTTGATTAATTTCCACCAACCAGTCTATCTTCCTAAAACATCTTCATCCCACAATCTTTTCCATTTCTGGCAATGGTAACTCCATTCTTTCAGAAACCATCGGGATAGATCACGACCTAAAAGACGTCATTAACTGGTCTCTTACATGATTCCAATTCATTATTAAATGTTTTATCTTCAAAATATATATGTGCCACCTCTCTCTCATGTAAACCACCATACTGTCTGTCTGGGGTTATCATTGTAGTTTCCTATGCAAACGTCTTGGTTCCCCCATTGCCTTCCTAAAGTTTATTCTCAAAACAGTGGCTTTCAAAGAATTTATATGATCATATTGCTCTTCTGTTTAATATACTAGAATGATTTTTTTCAACTCCAATAGTTATTGCCATGAGTATTAAATCTTTTATTATAGATTTTGATATATCTCCAAATTATCTCTTATGATTTTCCTCCCCCTACCCAGCTCATTATATTTCAATAGTTGGCCTGTCTTCAAAAAAGTCCATAATTAGCTCCTGCATGAATATTTTCACTTTCTATTGATCCAGCCTGGAAAGCCTTCCCATATATAACTGCATTGCTTGTTTTGCAGTTTTCTAAAGATCTCTACTCAAACATCAGTTTTTCAAGGAATCTTAATTTCTTCCTCCTCTTCCTACCATAGCAAACATGCCCTATTCACACAAGCTTACACTATTTTTGTCCATTATCCGCATCACTATCTGATAGTGTTTATCTTTCACCAATAGAAATATAAATAGGTTCCATGAAGGTAAAGTATTTGTTTTGATGGATGTTGTATTTACAGCTCTGAGTGTAGTAACTGGCACATGATCTTAAGAAAAACTATACTCTGTGTGACTCAAAAAGGACCCTGCAGAGCTGCATCTAGACGTCTCTTGGGACATCAATGCTTTCTTGTGCTTTCTTTCTCCTAATCAAGCATAACTTTTACCTTTATTGAAGCCTCAGATGAATAACCCCTGAAGAACCTTGTGAATACTTTCCATTATCCAAACTTTTATAACTGATGCAAGAGAATACCATTAAAAGTGAAAAATAAGCTGTGGAGAAAGTTATAATGCATAAATCTAACAAAATATTAACATTCAGATTATATGTGAATAAGAAAAAAGCGGATACTTAAGTTAAAAATGAGCAAAGAACTTGAACAGGAATTTCACATGGCTGATTTCACAATGACTAACAAAGTTTAAAAGGTGATCAGCATCAGACAGGGGAAATTCAAAATAAAAACAAAATGCAATACTAGTTTCTATACACAAAATTGTTCACATGAAAATTTCAGATAAAACCAAATGTCTATCAAGGATGTCAAGCAATCAAGACACTCACACACTACTGGTAGAAAGAAAACTGATATAATCATCTTGAAAAACTGATGTCAATAGATACAAAGTTTCAACCTATTCATGCGTTATAACTTAGTAGTGACTTTTCATTCCTACTCATATGCGCAAAGGAAATGTGCACATAGTTCATGAAAACTATGAAAAAGACGTTCCTAAAAGTACTATTTGTAATAGTTCAAACTGAAAATATCCCAAATGTCTTTCAACAGTAGAATGGGTAAATGAAGTTTTGTACATTCACATAATGGAACAATATACACCAATGATAATTAGGAAAATACACCATGCAACAGCATGTATTAAATCTGCCAAATATAATATTAAACAAAAAGTCAGACACAAAAGAATACATTCTTTATGATTTCAGTTAGAAAACCTTGACAAAGAAGAAAAACTATTTTAGGATTTTTGAAGTAGGGTTAAAGGGAGTACTAGAGGAACTTCTGGTAAGGTAGCATTATTTTATTGATTGATCTTAGCACTAGTTACATGGGCATTCTGACGTAAAAATATTCATCCGTTGTGTCCTTAGGATTTGTATAATTTTATACATTAATATTTTAATAAATAGTTAATAATTACATTAGTATTTCCCAATATAATCCAATAAGCTATAAAAATATGCTCATTTTCATAATAGCATATAGCATATATTTAATCAATAACTAAATTCTGGATACTGTGTTTCAAATTTGTTATTGCTATAAATGCAGTATGAACCTGTACTTCAGTTTGGATCTCTCTGGTTATTTCCTTCGCGTATAATCCTAGAAGCAGATATATTTAAAACTTAAAAACAATTTTTCAGAAATTGATATAGTACTTTATATTTGTTGTAAAGTAACAAATTATCCTCTAGAGAGTTGATGCTAGTGAAGATTATGGTAATATCTCTGGGTTATCCTCTGTACAGTAATATAAAACCAAAGGAGTTAGGATAAATATGGAATTGCCTCATGCTGTACTCAAAAAGCCCTGAAAGATATTTATTTGTTTTAGAGGATATTGCCTTCGGAGTGAGATTTTTCCATGAAGGGTTTATTCAAAGCAACGGTGCATGAAAATTTCCACATTATAATCTTCCAGACAGTCTTTTATGCACAGTATTACAATAGGTTACCATTCAGGGCAAGGAAAAATGCCTACTTTAACCATGCCCCAATCAGTTTTTTTATAGCTTGTTTTTCTTCAACTAACCCTCTTCTCCAGGGAGCTTCTTCTCTTCCTGTTCCTCTTTCTTGTCATATATGAGTATATTCCCATTTCCATGATTTTATTAGTTATGTTTCCTAAATATATATTTTCCATTTTCTACCAAACCATACCTCACCCAGACTTCGAAGCCTAGTTCATGGTCTGCCATCTTCACAAACATTCTTCTAATTCTCACCAAGTTTGAGCTTTTTCTTTGCTAAATGTCTAGAGTACTTGAGCCTAAACTGCTTATGCCATTTTGTCATTTTGGAAGCAATGACTGCTAAGTGCCATTTAAAATTACCCCCTTTCAAGTCAAGTTTTGTTTTTTAGGTTTTATATTAGCTGGAATAAATGTGCTTTTGTAGGCATAGCTGTCTTGTTTACCCCTATGTTTCAAACCCCTAACAAGAGTATGGAACATATAGGTGCTAATTAACTTTTTTTGAAAATAGTTATTTGCTGAAGATTTATCTTTTCACATAGGCTACTCACATTGGAGTATTTTACAATAAAATAACAAACATTTTAACTTTGGTGAAAAATGAGTGTAATTATATAATTACGAGGTTCTGTTTGGGTTATACGTAACAGACACGGTCTACACAGTGAACAGTCTTGGGTTTCAATGATTCCAATATAGCAATGATTAGTCACAGGTGTCCTTAAAGCCCTTGAAATGTGGAAATCCAAATTAAGAAGTGCAGTAAGAGTAAAACACTTTGCATTTTGAAGATTTAGGCAAAAAAGAACATAATTATTAATAATTTTACATTGATTACACACTGCAGTTATAATGCCTTGGTTATATCATGGTAAACAAAATCTATTACTAAAATTAGTTTTGCCTGTTTTTGCCTTTTCAATGTGTCTTCTAGAAAGTTTAAAATTAAACCTGTGGTTCACATTATATTTCTATTGAACAGCATGTCCTACATCCTTTTAGGATACAATCTATGATTAAAATATAGGGAGATGTTAGATAATGCCTAAATAGATTTGTTTCTATCTTCAAGCAAAAACTGAAAGAATCCAGATAGAAAAGTAAGGCTTGCTGAAGCATATCATAGTGAAATGTTAAGACAGAAAATTGTTTCTGATGCTAAAGTTTATGGAGATCTGGTCATTAAATTCTGAAGATATTCTGAATATTTAAGTTTGTCCTTCCTGAAATATTTGTAATACATAACTGTATTATTTTGCCTCCTCTAAAAATATTTGATGGTTCGACAAAAATATTGTGGCAAAGAACTGCTTTTATATAACTGAAAATAACAAGATTTTTAAATCTTTTATTTTATCAAGAATAAAAACTTGAGATGTAAATATTGAAAATAAACTTTCAGATTAGTTTCTTTTAAAGTACATTAAGCTACTTTTGTGAGTCTATTAAATTCTTAAGACACATCATTATTTTTCTAATGGATGACGAGGATTAGTGCCATCATCTCAATTTTCTTTTCTTTATTCTACTCGCATTCTTCATACATCAATTTGCTAAGCATATACCAAAAAAGAATGGCTTTTATAGTAGGCAATAGAAAGGTGTAGGTGTGTGTGTGTACTTATGTGTGAAGAGTCCTCATTCTTAAACATACACACATGATATCTGTTTGCCACCATATCCAAACTTCCCTTTCAGTGGCAATTCATATAATTCAGGTTAATCATTCTTACTTCTTTCACTAAGTTCACCAATGGATTTTAAATTCCAATTTCAAACTATTTTACTCAACCTCTCAGGGGATTCATCACAATTAAGCATTTATTTACTGAAATTCTCTGCTCTCTCAATTTCCATGCTTTCTGATTCTCTCATCATTTCTTCCTGATCTTCTTTATGAAATTTAATGGGTACATATATATTGAAAATTTTCAAATCAATGCCTTTGGGCAGCCTCCTCTTCTGACATGCAGATTGATGTGTGCAAATGACTCTGAGGTAATGTTGAACCTCATTTAGAAATGAAAATGCCACATCTGAATTCATCTTTTTGCTGATAATACCTTCCATCCAAATACTCAAACGAAATGCATGCAAGCACCTGTATATACCATCCTCTTCCTCACTTACATTAACTCTGCTCCTGAGTCTTGTCACCTGCCAATTCTAGCTCTTAAATATTTTAAATGCCCATTTCCTGCATTCTATTCATTTCCACTGCTGCTCTAGTAAGCCCTTCATTATCTCTCTTTTATAGTACTGTCAAAACTTCCTTAGAAATATATCAGCAGGCCCCCAATATATCTTCTATATTTTCCCTATGAAAACAATATGAAAATCCATTCATGTTCTTCTCACATTAAATTTATTTAATGTATTACCATCATCCAGAGAAGTATTTCTCAAAGTATAGTAGGCCATCATTATCAGGATCACTGGATCAGACATACTAGAAATAGGCCAGGATTCTTTAGTAATATAATTTCTCCAGGTAGTAGTAACGTAACACATAATACAGTTCGAGAAAGACTCCCTTAAGAGAAAAGCAGCCAATTCAGTTTGAGAAACACTCCCCTAAGAGAAAAGCAACCAATTCACTGGCAAGGCCTATACTGCCCTTCATTATTTGATTGAAGTCTATGTTTTGCTAATCTCATTCATTATTTACGCCAGCCCCACTTATTTGAAACCCCTTGAAGGTACCATTTCCTCTCACAATCTCACTTCTTTACACAAACTGACCCTTCAGCTTAAAATTCCCATCCATATTTATTTCCAGGCACTTTTTATTCTACCTTCAAGTTCAGTTATTTGGTATTGGAGAGTTATTTTAAATCTCCATGTCTTCAATGTCTATAAGTATCAAGCATCTATCACAGTGCCTAGCACAAAAGTGGCCCCAATCCAGCAACCCCACATAGCTTTTGACTTATTCTTTACTTTCTTATCTATGTTAACTGTTGCGATCCTTTCCTTGTTTGCATCACCAAGGGTCAGCTCACTGGGGGTTTTGTTCTCCACTGTCTTCTTTTTACCTGGAATAGTGGATGACACATACAAATTTTCTGACTGCCTCAATTAAAAGGGATAATAACTCCCTAAATTCCATTACGTTCAAGGAAACAATCAGGACTGGAGAAAGCACACTGGTATTCTGGGAAACTGTGTTCTAGGCCTGGACTTTTTGGGTTTTTGTTTGTTTTTTAATCAGTAGTTTGAACAAGTCTCTTATAGCCTCTAATGCTAAGGTTCCAAACAGGAAAACGAGAGGATTTCGAATGTTGGAAAGGCTCTCAATCCTGGCCGGACTTTACAATGAAATGTGGGGTAAAAATTTATTAAATAAATCTGAGGGTGAGGCCCCCACATCAGTAGGTCTTAAGGCCACTTGTAGAATTTCAGTAAGCAGGTTGAGCCCCCGTGCAGTGGATGAGGGGTATTATGTATATTAATTGTTCTCACTCTGTCCTCTGCAACCTTCTGAATCTTCATGTGCAAAGAATGACATTTAGTAAGTTTTTTAAGCACATGTGGAACAGCTGAATGATTTTCACATGACATTACTGTTTCTGATGATAGATAGATAGATAGATAGATAGATAGATAGATAGATAACTTTCTGCTTCACCCTGAGGTCTGACTGGAGGTATTTGAAACAGGTAGAATATCACAGCACTCAGTTCTAAGAATTGAAACAAAAACACTAAGGTGAACCGATGCATTTTGCTTTGATTTCTCCAAACACACATTTCCCCATGTTTTGCTATTCTGAGAATTGCATGTTCCTGGACACCTTTCTGAAGTTCTGTTCCTTCTGCTTTTCAGGGGGCCAGTGGGATTCAGGGACATGCTACTTATGAAATGTCCAGAGAGAAAGAGACAAACTGGCCCTGACTCATTCCAAGACCAAAAAAGCTATTCAATACTTATCTCTAATCTTGGTTCTTTTCCTGTGGAATATGCCTGTGAGCTAAAACAGGGAAGGAAAATGAGAGGCCACACAGGGAGTATTCAAAGGAAAGCTAAGCCAAAACCAGCCTTGTGATATTCCATCAGTGAGAAGGCCCAGGGAAGAGCCCAAGCCATTCCCAGTACATGGAGAGGTGTCAACCACAACAAAAAGGGGTAGTATATTTAGAGTCAACCGAAAGAAAAAAAAATCAACACTCTTTACCCAATATTCAAGATTTTCTGCTATTTGATCTTGGCACCTTTTTCCAAATTTCCATCTTTCCAAGCTTTTTATCTTTTATTGCATTCTAATATCTAGAAAAAGTAAACATACTTATTGGTCCCTGTAAAGGGTACATTATTTTGCTTTTCTCATGCTATGCTCACCGTTTGAAGTCCTCCTTTCTCCAATGACACAGGCTCACATCTTAGCTTTACTTCAAGGTCACCCTCAAATACTTTCATTCATATACCCAGACAACTCCCATCCCTGCTTTAAATGGCAAGTACCCTCTCTCTGCTCTCAAAATATGGCACTAGCCTATGACTAAGTATTATTTACACTTGGTATTATGGTTATATTTTTATATATTATTATATCTCCAACTTTACCAGATATAATAAATATACAAATATAACCATAAAGTTATATCTCTTTATAAGTTCTATCAAGGTAGATACTGGGTCTAATTTATGCCAGTGGCTGACTCATGCCTAAACAGTATCTTTTGTTTCCTAATTTTATAGAGAAATGATTTGACACACATCCCTGTATAAGTTTAAGATGCACAAGCAAAATGGTTTGGCTTGCATGTATTGAAAAATGATTACCACAACAGGTTTAGTTAACATCTATCATCTCATGTAGATGCCTTAAAAAAAGAAAAAAAAATTCTGTGATGAGAACTCTTAGAATCTACTCTCTTAACAACTTTCCTGTATCTTCAGCAATGTTAACTAGTCATCATGTTATACATAACGTCCCTACTATGCATTTATCATAAAACGCAAAACTTACACATTTAACTACTTTCCTTGAATTCCTCCTTATCCTAATCCCTGTCTCTGGTAATATTAAATATTATCTTTCTAGAAGTTTAGTGTTGTTCTTTGTTTAAAGTCCACATATAAGTGAGACAATGCAGTATTTGTCTTTCTCTGTCTGACTTACTTCACTTAGCATAATGCTATGAACATGGGGGTGCAGGTAACTTTTTGAATACTGTTGTTTCCATTACATATATTCCCAGAAGCAGAATTGCTGGATCATATGGTAGTTATTTTTTAAATTTTTTGAGAAGACTCCATATTGTTTTCCATAGTTGCTGTACCAATTAACATTTCCACCAACAGTGCACACAGCTTTCTTTTATCCACATCCACGTCAGCACTTGTTATCTATCTTTTTGATGGTGAGCATTCTAATAGGCATGAGGTGATACCTTACTGTTGTTTCAATTTGTACTTTTCAAGTAAATAATGATGCTGAGCATCTTTTCATGTATTAGTGCTTAATAAAGCATCTTGTTTCTAGTTAGGAACTTCATAAAATTTACTGATAAAAGAAAATGAATATAAATATTACCTATTCAAAGTTGAATGTTGATTCCTAACAAAAAGAAAAATACCGACACTTGAAAGAGTGTAAGCAGTCACAGAAATGCTTGTTTCCTACAGGATAAATTGTTAAAAACACATGTGCATGCATTTGTACATGGAATATAAATTTAGTTAACATTTGTTATGCCTCAATAAGGTGTTTTACATCTGTTATCATTTTCATATGTGACATTAACCTTACAAGATAGGCACCATTCTATTTTAAGTAAAAAACTGAGGTAGAGAAAAAAGTTGTTCAAGTTTACAGGCCAAGATAGCGCTTGAAATGGTTTTGTTGATCCCTAAATCCTTTTTCTTTCCATTCTGCTACAGTGCTTGGATAGGTGTAAAATTTGAAGTGTTAGGATTCTGTGAGTGTGGTAAAAAATGTCCCTAAATCCCTAAGACCTAAAATTGCGGTCTCTAACAGTGAGAACAAAAGATAAGACAGGCAGAGTTTCCTCATATTGTTTTCTTTTTTCATGGTATAGTTTTCTTTTTTCATGGTATCTTTGGTTTTGGAATTAGAGTGATGGTGACATCATAGAATGTCTTTGGGAGTGCTCCTTCTTCTTCAACCTTCTGAAAAAGTTTAAGGAGGATGGGTATAAGTTCCTCCGTGTAAGTTTGGTAGAATTCGCCTGTGAAGCTATCTGGTCCTGGACTTTTATTTGCAGGGAATGTTTTTATTGCATATTCAGTTTCATTTCAAGTGATTGGTCTGCCCAGTTGACCTATTTCTTCTTGATTCAGTTTTGGCAGGCTGTAAGTCTCTAGAAAGTTATCCATTTCTTCTAGGTTGTCAAATTTGGTGGCATACAATTGTTCATAGTATTCTCTCATGATTTTTTATATTTCTGTAGCATTTGCTGTGACTTCTCATTTTTCATTTCTTATTTTGTTTATTTGGGTTCTTTCTCTTCTCGTCTTGGTGAGTATGGCCAAAGGTTTGTCGATTTTGTTTACATTTTCAAAGAACCAGCTCTTGCTTTTATTGATTTTTTTCTCTTCTATAATGTTTCATTTTCAATATTTCAATTCTGTTATATTTTCAAAGAAATATAGTGATCCTAACAATTAATACTGTGGATATGGGCATCTTATATAATGTATAGTCTGTATGTTATCAAAAAGTTATGATATCTCATGAAATATATTTTCCATGTTGTCTTTTTAAGTTATCACATACAAATTTCAAAATCTTTTTTATATTTATTTTAAAATATGGTCTAATATAGGAATAATTGAAGTTACAGTTGTTTTTCAAAACATTTCCAGAATCCAGTTCTTTCATAAAGTGAGTTGTGAAGTTTAAACATTTAAGTAAGGTAATCAGAGTCTGAAAAAAATTATTCTGGCTATAATTTGATAGCTCCTGTTCCATTTTAATATCCTTTGGCAGTCTGGAACAGCAACATTTACTCGTGTTATTCTGATGGTATCTGAAGGTTGATTGGCACCCTAAGATTGAAATTATTTGATTTTGACACAATTGAGTGTATCCATGCCAATTGTCAGGTCCAATTACCCATGTCCAAGGAGTATTTTCATATGAGGACAAAATAAAGATGGCTAAGGAGAAAACAGTTTTGCAAGTTTTAAAAATATTAGGTTGACGAAGTTGAAGTGCTTGAATATTGAGAGTGGTGTTAACTGTGTAACCAAATTTTGGTAAGCTGTAACTTACTGTATGTAACTCACTGTGTTTTCTCAAGTTTTTCATAGTCTGAAAGAATTGCTTGATTTTCAGGATTTATAGGGTCTTGTTTAGACATTGTGCAAACATACTAAAGCACATTGCTTGACTTCAGGTTATTTCTGGAGGAAACAAAGAAGATGCAGAAAAGCACATATTATATATTAATTCATCAGCATTGTGCTGTCCAAATAAATTTTGAAGTATAGATGTTTAAATATTAATTTGTTGGCTTAACAGCTACAAAATGAGAATGACTAACAAATATAATCCAAACAGAAGAGAATAAGGCCAATATTTAACAAATGCATGCCCTTGAGAGGCTTCTTTAAGAGATGAATAGCAACTCCAGAATTTATGAATCTGCAGGCTGTTGAGACCAACGTCTATAATTACTTTCCACCAAGATCCATTGGCACCTATATGAGTAGCATGTCTGTGGATGACAAATTCCATAAACAGAGCCCTTTTAAACAGACACATAAAAATTTATATCCATCAGTTTCAGGAAACTATCTTTAACATAGTTAAAGAGATAATGGCTTCCCTGGGGTCTAGAAAAAGCGAGGTCAAAATATACACACATCAATGGAACAATGTGTTTTGTTTTTCCCATGGGAATTAAAACACTTTCACTATAATGCTAATATTGGGCAACTGGAGTAAGCACAACTACTTCCTAGGATTTTTCATATTATCCATTTAATGGATATTATCCATTAAAGTTTTAATGCCTCAAAAATTGGCAATCTGTTGTTTCATCCATGCCTCCACTATTCTAGGAAAATTTCTCTTAATAGTCTTATCTTCTTCCAAATAACATATTCTAAATAAGTTTACATAATTAAATTAGATAACCGCAAATCCAGAAAGGTTTCTTCTAGCTCAATCTTACCATAAAGAACCTTAATGAAATATACTACATTCTTCAAAAATGTAATTTTTTGTTTCATACATTTCTGAAATAAAGAAACTAGATACAAATTCCTTCTTTGGTTTTATTTATAACCACTAGCCAATCCTTAATTCAAGACTTGGAGAATTTAGCCAAAAAAAAAAAGCTGCTAACTACTTAAAACATTGAGTTCATTATATGTAAATCAAACAGGAATTTGAAATAATGTTCAATGAGCTCGTATCAAAATGTATATATTCACATGACAAGTTCTCTTGACAGCAAGACAGCTAATCTTCAGTTTTACCAGGAATCATTTTGTCACACATAGTATTCATAAAAGTGAATTCAAGTTGGTCTAACTAGTTGTTTTTGCTCACCCCATCATACAGATTTTTTTTCATCTTTCCCATGGTGAATTGTTAAAGAGAATTGTTCACCGATTTCTACATATCTCAGAATGAAGTCAAGAAGTGATAAGGAAAGTCTTTTGGGCATGCAACAATTTTATCCTAAAATATTAATTGTGGTAGGTAGACTGTTTGCATGCATGGCTATAGTCATTCCTTTCCTATGTGTGCTCCTTTTGGACATGTAACCTTACAGTTTCTCCTATCAAGAGGTGGAGTCTATTTTTCTATAACCTAAAGTGTGACTTGTTTTGGCCATAAGAATATAACAAACGGAACCATGGAACATTTTTGATCCCACAGGTCAAGAGGTTTTCATCCTTCCACCCTCCTTGATGAGATGCCATGTGAACAAACCAAGGCTATCCTGTCAGACTATGTGAGACACACAGTTCAGTTGTTCCCATTGCTCCAGGCAATATCTAGCCAACATCCAAAAGCAGAGCCATTTGGTCAACTTGCCAAGATGCATGTAGAGCATCTGGGATCACGAATGTTCAATTGAGCCCAGTCTAAACTATCAACCACTGAGTTAAGAACTAAATAAATGTTTGTTGTTGTAAGCCACTGAATTGTTGGGGTGATTTGTTAAATAGAAACAGTTAACTACTACATAGACTGCTTTTGTATGAGTCCTGTTTCTCTGAAGAATTTAGAATGTTTGCCTTTTTCTAATACCTAGGTATAATGTATACTCCAGAGAAGGTGTTCATAATGAATTTTTATTTATTTTTTTATGGTCACATCCATGGCATATGGAAGTCCCGAGGCCAGGGATTGAATCTGAGCCTCAGCTGTCTCATACACACTACAGCTGCATCAATGCTGGATCCTTTAACCCACTGCTCTGGCCGGGTATCCAACCCACACCTCTGCAGAGACCACAGCCACTGAAGGTGAATTCTTAGAGAACTCTCAAATGAATTATTTATGTTTTGAAATGTTTCCATAACAACATGGATAAACAGTTGCCCTTTTTTTTTTTTCTTTTTAGGGACAACCTGAGACATATGGAAGTTCTCAGGCTAGGAGTCCAATTGAGGCTCCAGCTGCAGGCCTACACCACAGCAATGCCAGATCCAAGTTGAATCTGTGACCAACACTGCAGCTTGCAGCAACACCAGATCCTCAACCCACTGAGCAAGGCCAGGGATCAAACCTGCATCTAGTCAGGTTCTAGTCAGGTTCTTAACCTGCTGAGCAACCACAAGAACTCTGTTTTTTGATAATTTAGTAACATCTAAATAATCCCCATGAAAAAATTAACTCCTCATCCATCCTATTAAATAAACTGAAATTTAAAAGGTTTACTAAATATATAGAGAGAGTGAAAGTTCAAAATGGATGGACTGATCTTGGTTTAAACATACATACTCTAAAGCCTATAACTTTAGCAAGGGTTGTAGTCATAGCAGAAAAGTCAGTATCGATTTTTTTTTTAACTTTTGGGGAACAAATTCTTATAATAATCCTACCATAGCTTACATTTCCAGATAAGAGTTCTCTAAATATCCTTATGTTTGCCAACCAACAGACATACAACAGACTTTTCCTCAAAAATATGATTATTGGACCACAAGGATTTCTAGGAAAGGAAAGTAAAACTGAACTTGTTTAGGGTTTTAAAGTCATTTAGATACAAGAGTATAAAAATATTGTCACACTCACCTTAAGGCAAAGGACACATATGGATTGAAAGTAAATGGATGGGAAAAGGTATTTCATGCATATGGACAAGACAGGAAAGCAGGAATTGCAATACTCATATCAGACAAAATAGATTTAAAATGAAGGCCATAAAGAAAGACAAAGAAGGACACTATTTAAGTAAAAGGATCCATTCAAGAAGGAGATATTGGAGTTCCCATCATGGTTCAGTGGTTAATGAATCCGACTAGTAACCATGAGGTTGCGGGTTCGATCCCTGGCCTTGCTCAGTGGGTTAAGGATCCGGAGTTGCCGTGAGCTGTTGTGCAGGTTGCAGACATGGCTCGGATCCTGCATTGTGGTGGCTCTGGAGTAGGCTGGTGGCTACAGCTTCGATTAGACCGCTAGACTGGGAACCTCCATATGCCACGAGTGTGGCCCTAGGAGAAAGGCAAAAAGACAAAAAAAAAAAAAAGGGGGGGGAATATTACAATCAATATATATGTCCCTAATATAGGAGCACCCAGATACCTACAACAAATACTAACAGACATAAAAGGACAAATTGATGGAATACAAAAATAGTTGGAGACTTTAATACCCCACTCACATTGATGGACAGACCCTCTAGACAGAAAATCAATAAGGCAACAGAAATTCTAAATAACACAATAGAAAATTTAGACTTAATCAACATTTTCAGGACATTGCATCCAAAAAAAAATCAGAATATACATTCTTCTCAAGTGCCCATGGAACATTCTCAAGAATCAATCACATACTGGTGTACAAAGCTAAACAAATTTAACAGTATAGAAATTATTTCAAGTTTCTTCTCGGAACACAGTGGCATGAAAGTATAAATCAACCATAGGAAAAGAAATGAGAAAAAATGTACACAAAGACTAAACATTATGCTACTAAAAAATAAATGGGTCAATGATGAAATCAAGAAGAAAATTAAAAAATACCTCAAGACAAATGATAATGAAGACACAACCACTCAAAAATCTATGGGATGATGCAAAAGTGATGCTCAGAGGGAAATTCATAGCATCACAGGCCTTCCTCAAAAATGAAGAAAAATCTCAAATCAACAGCTTAACCCATCACCTAAATAAATTAGAAAAAGGAAAACAAAGAAACCTAAAGTCATAAGAAGGAAGTAAATCATAAAGATCAGAGAGGAAATCAATTAAATAGAAATTCAAAAATAATACAAAAATAAATAAAACCAAGAGCTGGTTCTTTGAAAAAGTAAACAAAATTGACAGACCTCTGGCCATATTCACCAAGAAGAGGAGAGAAAGAACCCAAATAAACAAAATAAGAAATGACAAAAGGAGAAGTCACAGCAAATACTACAGAAATATAAAAAATCATGAGAGAATACTATGAACAATTGTATGCCACCAAATTTGACAACCTAGAAGAAATGGATAACTTTCTAGAGACTTACAGCCTGCCAAAACTGAATCAAGAAGAAATAGGTCAACTGGGCAGACCAATCACTTGAAATGAAACTGAATATGTAATAAAAACATTCCCTGCAAATAAAAGTCCAGGACCAGATAGCTTCACAGGCGAATTCTACCAAACTTACACGGAGGAACTTATACCCATCCTCCTTAAACTTTTTCAGAAGGTTGAAGAAGAAGGAGCACTCCCAAAGACATTCTATGATGTCACCATCACCCTAATTCCAAAACCAGACAAAGATACCATTAAAAAAGAAAACTATAGGCCAATATCTATGAGGAATATAGTTGTAAAAATTCTCAATAAAATTTTATCCAGCCGAATCCAACAACATATAAAAAAGACCATACACCATGACCAGGTGGGATTCTACCCAGGTTCACAAGGATGGTTCAACATATGCAGATCAATCAACATCATACACCATATTAGCAAAAGAAAAGGGAAAAAACACATGATCATCTCAATAGATGCAGAAAATGCATTTGACAAAGTCCAACACCCATTCATGATAAAAACTCTTACTAAAGTGGGCATAGAGGGAACATACCTTAACATAAGAAAAGCCATTTATGACAAGCCCACAGCAAATATAATAGTCAATGTAGAAAAGCCTTCCCACTAAAATCTAGAAAAAGACAAGGATGCCTACTCTCCCCACTGTTAATCAACATAGTATTGGAAGTCCTAGCCACAGCAAGCAGACAAACAAAAGATATAAAAGGTATCTAAACTGGAAGAGAAGAGGTAAAATTGTCACTGTATGCCGATGACGTGATACTATATATAGAAAACCATAAAGACTCATCCCAAAAACTACTCACACTGATCAACAAATTCAGCAGGTAGAAGGATATAAGATTAACATTCAGAAATCTGTTGCATTTCTGTATACTAACAATGAAGTACTAAAAAGGATACAAAAATGCAATACCTTTTAAAGCTGCACCCAAAAAATTCAAATACCTGGAAATAAACCAAGCCAAAGAGTTGAAAAACTTATATACTGAGAACTATAAAACATTAGTCAAGGAAATTAAGAAGGATGCAAAGAAATGGAAAGATATTCCATGTTCCTGGGTTGGAAAAATTAATATTGTAAAAATGGCCATATTACCCAAAGCAATCTACAGATTCAATGCAATCCCTATCAAATTACCCATGACATTTTTCACAGAACTAAAACAAACAATCCGAAAATTTACATGGAACCACAAAAGACCCAGAACTACCAAAGCAATTCTGAGGAACAAAAACCAAGCAGGAAGGATTAAGATGGCGGAATAGAAGGACTGGAGCTCAACTTCTCTCCTAAAAACAACAAAATTACAACCAAATTTCTAGCAACCTTCAACCAAATGGACTGCAAACTTTCAAAAAGATATTCTACTCCAGAAGACAAAGAGGAGACCATATCAAGAGGTAGGAAGGGCAATTATGTTATATAAGCAACCCCATATCTCCCAGGTGGGAAGCCCCACAGTCTGGAAAGTAACTGTATCACAAAGACTCATCTGCAGGACTGAGTTCTGAGCCCCACATCAAATCCCCATGCCTGAGGATCTGGCACATGGAGAAAGAGCCCCCAGGGCATCTGGCATTGAAGGCCAGTGGGGCTTGTGTGCAGGAGTTCCACAGGACTGGTGGAAAAGGAGACCCCATTCTTGAAAGGTGCACACAGACTTTCATGTGAACTGGGTCCCAGCACAAAGCAAAGTCTCCATAGGAATCTGGGTGGAACCTGATTCCAATTCCTGGAGGATCTCCTGGGAAATCAGGGGGTGACTGGCTTGTTGTGGGGGAAGGGCATTGGAGGAGCTCTTGGGAACATTCATCAGCCTTCACTTCTCTGGAGGTGGTGATTTTGGGGGAAATCTAGTCCCTCCCATCAGCACTGAGAAGCCCCAGGACAAACAATAATCCAGGTGGGATCAGAGCCCCACCCATCAGAAAACAGGCTGCTAAAGACCCCTCAGGCAAATAGCCAGCCTCTAATCTCACCCAGAGACAAAGCCCCACCCACCAGAGGGATAGGAATCAACCTTACCTACCAGTGGGCAGGCACCAATCCCCCCACATCAGGAAACCTACAGCAAGCCACCCCCCGCCCCATACCTACTTCAGCCACAGAGGAGGCAAACACCAGAACTAAGAGAGGCTACAACTCTACTGTCTGCAAAAAGGTCACCACACCAAAAACCTATAAAAATGAAAAGACAGAAAACTATAACTCATATAAGGGAAAAAAAAAACAAACAAACAGAAAAACGTCTCAGTGATGAGATTATCTACCTTCCAGAAAGGTAATTTAGACTGTTGATGCTGAAGATGATGCAAGATATTGGAAATAAACTGGAGGCAAAGATTGATAATTTACAGGAAACACTGAGCAAAGAAATACAAGATGTAAAAAATAAATAAGAAGAGATGGAAAATACAATAACTGAAATAAAAAACTCATTGGAAGCAGTCAACAGTAGAATACAGGAAGCAGAAGAACAAATCAGCGAGGTGGAGGACAAATTAGTGGAAATCACTAATGCAGAAGAGAAAAGAGATAAAAGATTGAAAGGAAATGAGCAGAGTCTCAGAGAACTCTGGGATAATGTTAAATGAAACAACATCTGTATTATATGGGTGCCAGAGGGAGAAGAGAGAGAGAAGGGGACAGAAAAAATATTCTAAGAGATAGTACCCAAAAACTTCCCAAATATGGGAAAGGAACCACTCACTCAAATCCAGGAAGTTCAACGAGTACCACATAAAATAAACCCAAGGAGGAACACCCCAAGACACATATTAATCAAAATGACCAAAATTAAAAACAAAGAGAAAATATTGAAAGCAACTAGGGAAAAGAAACAAATGACATACAAGGGAACACGATAAGGTTATCAGCAGAAGTATCAGCTGAAACTCTGCAGGCCAGAAGGGAGTGGCATGATATATTTAACGTGATGAAAGGAAAAAAGTTCCAACATAGATTACTTACCCAGCAAGGCTCTCATTCAGATTTGAAGGAGAGATCAAAACCTATACAGATAAGCAAAGGCTAAGAGACTTTTGCTAAACCAGCTTTACAACAAATACTAAAGTAACTTCTATAGGCAGAAAAGTCCACAACCAGAAACAAAAACACCACAAATGACAACTCACCAGTAAAGGCATATATACAGTAAAGATACTAAATCTTCCATGCACAATTGTGCTACCAAAATCAGAAATCATGAGAAGAGAGCACAAATGCAGGACACTGGAGATGCACTTGCAATGAAGAAACCAACAACTTAAAACAATCTCATCTATATAGAGACTCATATATCAAAACTTCAGGGTAACTGCAATCCAAAAATCTACAATTGATACACAAACAAATAAGAAAAATCAACTCAAATACAATATTAAAGATAGTCATCTTGTGAGAGGAGACAACAAGAGAATAAGGAAGAAAAAAGAGCAACAAAAACTCAAAACAATTAATAAAATGGTAATAAGAACATACATATCAATAATTACCTTAAATGCTAATGGACTGACTGCCCCAATGAAAAGACAGACTAGCTGAATGGATACAAAAACAAACTCATATATATGTTGTCTTCAAGAGACCCACTTCACTTCTAGGGATATATACAAATGAAAGTGAGAAGATGGAAGAAAATATTCAATGCAAACGGGAATCAGAAGAAAACCCAAGTAGCAATACTCATATCAGACAAAATAGACTTTAAAATGAAGAACATTTTAATAGACAAGGAAGGGCACTACATAATGATCAAAGAATCAATCCAAGAAGAAGATATAACAATTTTAAATATCTATGCACCAAACATAGGATCACCACAATATGTAATATATAAGGTAACTGCTAACAAACCTTAAAAGGAGAAATCAAAAAAAACACAATCATAGTGGGGGACTTTAACACCCCACTTACAGCAATGGACAGGTCATCCAAACAGAAAATCAATAAGGTAACACAGGCCCTGAACAAAGTATTAGATCAGATGGATTTAATAGATATTTATAGGACATTCCATCCAAAAGCAACAGAATACACATTCTTCTCAAGTGCACACGGAACATTCTCTAAGATTGATCACATCCTGGGTTACAAATCAAGGCTCGGTAACTTTAAGAAACTTGAAATCATATCAAGCATCTTCTCCGACCACAATGCTATACAACTGGAAATCAACAATAAGAAAAAAATGCCAAAAAATACAAACACGTGGAGATTGAACAACATGCTATTACACAACCAATGGATCACTAAAGAAATCAAAGAGGAAATTAAAAAATATCAAGAAGCAAATGACAACAAAAATACGACACTCCAAAACCTCTGGGATGCAGCAAAAGCAGTTCTAAGAGGAAAGTTTATAGCAATTGAAGCCTACCTCAAGAGACAAGAAAAAGCTCAAACAACCTAACTTTACATGTAAAGCAGCTAGAGAGGGAAGAATAGACAAGACCTATAGTTAGTAGAAGAAAAGAAATCATAAAGATCAGAGCAGAAATCAATGAAATAGAAAAGAAGAAAACCATAGAAAAGATCAATGAAACTTAAAGCTGGTTCTTTGAAAATATCAACAAAATTGATAAACCCTCAGCCACACTTATAAGAAAAAAAGAGAGAGGACACAAATCAATAAAATTAGAAATGAAAAATAAGTAATGACAGACATCACAGAAATACAAAGGATCATAAGAAACTACTATATGCAACTCTATGGCAATAAAATGGAAAACCTAGAAGAAACGGACAAATTCTTAGAAAAGTACAATCTTCCAAGACTAAACCAAGATAAAATAGAAAATATGAATAGGCCAGTCACAAGTTCTGAAATTGAAACTGTGATTAAAAAACTTCCAAAAACAAAAGTCCAGGATCAGATGGCTTCACAGGCAAATTCTATCAAACATTGAGAAGAGGTAGCACCTATCCTTCTGAAAATCTTCCAAAAAATTGCAGAGGGTGGGACACTCCCAAACTCATTCTATGAGGCAACCATCACCCTGGTACCAAAACCAGACAAATATACCACAAAAAAAGAAAAGTACAGGCCAATTTCACTGATGAACATAGATGCAAAAATCCTCAACAAAATACTAGCCAACTGAATCCAACAAGACATTAAATAGATTGTATATCATGATCAAGTGGAATTTACCCCAGGGATGCAAGGATTCTTCAATATCCACAAATCAATGTGTGATATACCACGTTAACAAACTGAAGAATAAAAACCGTATGATCCTCTCAAGAGATGCAAAAAAAGTCTTTGACAAAATCCAACACCCATTTCTGATAAAAACGCTTCAGAAAGTGGGCATAGGGGGAAACTACCTCAACATAACCAAGGCCATCTATGACAAACCCAGAGCTAACATCATTTTTAATGGTGAAAAGCTGAAAGAATTCCCTCTGAGATCAGCAACAAGACAGGGATGTCCACTCTCGCCACTACTATTCAACATAGTTTTGGAAGTCCTAGCCACAGCAATCAGAGAAGAAAAAGAAATAAAAGGAATCCAAATTGGAAAGGAAGAAGTAAAACTATCACTATTTGCAGATGACATGATACTATACCCAGAGAATCCTAAAGACTACTAGAAAACTGTTAGAGCTCATCAATGAATTTGGCAAAGTTGCAGGATACAAAATTAATACACAGAAATCAACTGCATTTCTATATACTAACAATGAAAGATCAGAAAGAGAAATTAGGGAAGCAATCCCGTTTACCATCGCATCAAAAAGAATCAACTACTTAGGGATAAACCTACCTAAAGAGACAAAAGACCTGTACTCTGAAAACTATAAGACGCTGATGAAAGAAATCAAGGATGACATGAACAGATGGAAAGACACACCATACTCTTGGATTGGAAGAATCAATACTATCAAAATGACTATACTACCCAAGGCAATCTACAGATTCAAAGCAATCCCAATCAAATTACCAAGGACATTTTTCACAGAGCTAAAACAAAATATTTTAAAGTTTATTTGGAAGCACAAAAGATCCAGAATAGCCAAAGACATCTGAAAAAGAAAAATGGAGCTGGAGGAATCGGGCTCCCTGACTTCAGACTCTATTACAAAGCTACAGTCATCAGAACCGTATGGTACTGGCACCAAGGAGAAATATAGATCAGTGGAACAGGATAGAAAGCCTAGAATTAAACCCACACACCTATAGTCAACTAATCTATGACAAAGGAGGCAAGAATATACACTGGAGAAAAGATAGCCTCTTCAACAAGTGGTGCTGGGAAAACTGGACAGCCACATGTAAAAAAATGAAACTAGAACACTTCCTAACACCATGCTCAAAAATAAACTCAAAATGGTTTAAAGATCTAGATGTAAGTCCAGATACTATAAAACTCTTAGAGGAAAACATAGGCCAAACACTCTCTGACATAAATGACAGCAACATCTTCTCAGATCCACTTGTCAGAGTAATGACAATAAAAAGAAAAATAAACAAAAGGACTTAATTAAACTTAAAAGTTTCTGCACAGCTAAGGAAACCCTAAACAAAATGAAAAGCCAACCCACAGAATAGGAGAAAATATTTGCAAAAGAATTGACTGACAAGAGATTAATCTCCAAAATTTACAAACACCTCCTACAGCTCAATATCAAAAAAACAAACAGCCCCATGAAAAAATGGGTAGAAGATCTAAACACACAGTTCTCCAAAGAAGACGTACAGATGGCAAAAAAAAATACATGAAAAGATGTTCAACATCACTTGTTATTAGAGAAATGCAAATAAAAACCACTATGAGGTACCACCTTACACCAGCCAGAATGGCCATCATCAAAAAGTCTACAAACAGTAAGTGCTGAATAGGGTGTGGAGAAAAAGGATCACTATTACACTGTTGGTGGGAATGTAAATTGGTGCAATCACTGTAGAAAACAGTATGGAGTTTCCTCAGAAAACTAAAAATAGAATTACCATTTGACCCAGCAATCCTAGTCCTGGGCATCTATCCAGAGGAAACCATGACTCAAAAAGACACATGTACTCAAATGTTAATTGCAGCATTCTATACAATAGCCAAGTCATGGAAACAACCTAAATGCCCATTGACAGAGGAGTGGATAGGGAAGGTGTGGTACACATACACAATGGAATATTACTCAGCCATTAAAAAGAACGAAATAACATTTATAGCAACGTGGATGGACCTTGAAATTATCATGCAAAGTGAAACCAGTCAGACAATGAGACACCAACACCAACTGCTACCACTTACATGTTTGAAACTAAAAAACGGACACAATGAACTTCTTAGCAGAACAGATAATGCTCACAGACTTTGGAAAACCTATGGTTTCCAAATGAGACAAGTTGGGGCGTGGGACGATGCACTGAGGGTTTGGGATGGAGATGCTATAAAATTGAGTTGTGATGATTTTTGTACATCTATAATTGTAATGAAATTCATTAAGTAATGGGAAAAAAACAACCCAAGCAGGAGGCATAACTCTCCCAGACTTCAGGCAATATTAAAGAGTGACAGTAATCAAGACAGTGTGGCACTGGTACCAAAACTGACATACAGACCAATGGAACAGAATAGAGAATCCAGAAATGAACTCAAATGTCTATAGTCAATTAATCTTCAACAAAGGAGCCAAGTATATAAAATGGGAAAAAGACAGTCTTTTCAGCAAGTACTGATGGGAAACTTGGACAGCTGCATGTAAATCAATGAAACTGGAAAATACCCTCATACCATGCACAAAAATAAACTCAAAGTGGCTTAAAGGCTTAAATGCAAGACAAGACACCACCAAATTCCTGGAAGAGAACACAGGCAAAGCATTCTCTGATATCAACCTTACAAATGTTTTCTCAGGTCAGTCTCCCAAAGCAACAGAAATAAAAGCAAAAATAAACCAATGGGACCTAATCAAACCGAAAAGCTTTTGCACAGCAAAGAAAACCATAAAAAAAAAAAGCTTATAGAATGGGAGAAAACAGTTTAAAGTGATGGAGCTGATAAGGGCTTAATCTCTAAAATATACAAACAGCTTAGATAACTCAACAGCAAAAAATCCAATATCCCAATTGAAAAATGGGCAAAAGATCTGAATAGATGCTTCTCCAAAGAGGACTTACAGATGGCCAACAAATACATGAAAAAATATTCAACATCACTGATCATTAGAGTAATGCAAATCAAAATTACTATGAGGTACTACTTCACACCAGTCAGAATGGACATCATTAATAAATCCACAAATAACAAATGCTGGAGAGAGTGTGGAGAAAAGGGAACCCTCTTGCACTGTTGGTGGGAATGTAAATTGCTACAACCACTATGGAAAACTGTATGGAGGTACCTTAGAAAACTATACCTAGAACTACTGTATGACCCAGCAAACCCACTCTTGGGTAAATGTCTCGACAAAATTTTCCTTGAGAAAAGACATGCACCCGTGTGTTTGTGGCAGCACTTTTAACAATAGCCAAGACATGGAAACAATCTAAATGTCCTTAGACAGATGATTGGATTAAGTGTGGTATATGTACACAATAGAATACTACTCGGCCATAAAAAAGAATAAAATAATGCCTTTTGCAGCAACATGGATGGAACTAGAGACTTTCATACTGAGTGAAGTCAGAAAGAGAAAGACAAATACCATATGATTTTACTTATATCTGGAATCTAACATAGGGCACGAATGAACCTTTCCACAGAAAAGAAAATCATGGACTTGGGAGAACAGACTTGTGGCTGCCAAGGGGAAGGGAGAGGGGGAAGAAGGGGGGTGGATTGTGAACTTGAGCTCAATAGATGAAAACTATTGCCTTTGGAATGGATAAGCAGTGGGATCATGCTGTATAGCACTGGGAACTATGTCTGGTCACTTGTGATGGAGCATAATGATGTGAGAAAAAAGAATCTATACATGCAAGTGTAACTGGGTCACCATACTGTGCAGTTGAAAATTGAAAGAACACTATAAATCAGCTATAGTGAAAAAAATAAAAATCATAAAAGAAAAAATCAAATAACATAATAAAAGCATTTTGAAATAAAAAAATAAAAATATAGTCATAGGCACAAGAAGATTAAGAGATATTTTTTCAGTCTTGTTCATAGCACAAGCTAATAATCATGGCACACAGAAGTTGTCAATATTTCTGAGAAAGACTAGGAAATTTTATAATCAACAGGGAGTTAATGAAAAATGTGTCTGCTATATCAGTAAACAAAGAATGCTGCAGCCATAAAGCCACTACAGCCATGCCTGAAGGTGAGCCCTGAGAGGATTCAGGATGGAGACAAATGGGTGGCCCACTGGCAACCCTTAGCCCTGCAGCCACAGTGCACCCTGAGGTGACTTGGAATGTGAAAGAACAGCATACTGGCCCAGAGAGCTAAGATGCATATCCAACGAATAACCTCTCTTGTCCTTTTTTTTTAGGGCCACACCCGCAGCATATGGAGGGTCCCAAGCTAGGTGTCAAATAGGAGCTGCAGCTGCAAGCCTATGCCCAGGCCACAGCAATGCCATATCCGATCCATGTTTATAAACTACATGGCAGCTCAGAGCAATTCTGGACCTTTAACCCACTGAGCAAGGCCAAGGATGGAACCTGCATCCTCATGGATATTAGCTAGATTTGTTTCCACTGAGACATGATAGGGACTCCTTAAAGAGTAATTTTAATGAGTCCGGACCCTTGCACCTGCCCGTATATGGAAAAGATCTAAATTCATTAACTTGAGGTATCTGGTTTTCTTTAATTACTCATAATCTCTTTGATGTCCCAACTACCTGGTCTTTGCTGCAAAAATCCCTACATTTTTTGGCTCCTCCCTTACCTCTGCAAAGCAGAAGCAATTCTTCAGAGCTAGCTGAGAAGCTGTATCCTTGGCTTGAAGTTCTCAGAAAGTCTACCGAATAAAACATAATTCTCAACTTCTAGGTTGTGCATTTTTTCAGTCAACAAGGGGAATAGGCAAGAAAAGGGGTTGTAATGGCAATAGAGCCTCAGATTTCTGTCCACGAGCTGGGCCTAGCTGGGGAATGAATGAGCAGGAGCAAGGGAGAGGACTTGGGAGGATTCCCTGGTGGAAAGGCCTGGGAGGCACAGAGATGGATACCGTGAGCCACTGTGAGCATGTCATCAGCCAGGCTTTGCCTCCTGGTTTGAGAATCACAATGGAATCAGTGGGTTCTTGCACTTTCCATTATTTATAAAACCATACAGTTTAAAGGGCCTAAAATGTCATTTTTCTGAAGTCAATGTTCAATGAAAGTGTTCTTTCTGAACAAAACTCTCACACCTGATTGTACATCTACTTGAAAAACAAACAAAAAGGGCTAAGAACTCTCTTGTATTCTCTTTTAGGCTGAAAATGATCAGTCCTTTCAATCTTCCCAGGAAATGGCTTCTTGATCCTTTTTCAAACCCAACTGCCTTCCTCTAGGAAACACTCTTTTTGTATTCTCAGCTTCAATTACTTTGATTTGTTTTTGCCAGGTTGCCTTAAGAATGGAAGGAAATGCTCTGTACAAATGGTAGAGTTTATTTTTACCAAGACAGCTGAATCTAGGGTTGTATTGGAAAATAAAAGGAACTTTATCTTACATGAACTCTCTGACCACAAGGACTCAATATACTTTTTCTCCTAAGAAAAAAGAGGAAGCCCAAGTAACTTTAAATAATAAAATCATTTTTTTTTCTGTAGTTGTAATTCATTACTAACAGGAAGCCAAAGAGTCTTCCACCATCATATTAATAAACCAACATAAAAATCACTTCTAAAAGGATATTCTAAGAAATTGTCCAGATATGGAGTTCATAGATGTAAGTTTATTTTGGTTTAGTTTTTATATCATATATAAATTAGAAGAAATTAAATATCTAACAATATTAACATGAAATAAATCCTGTTTTCTATTTACAAACTGCGTGACCTCAGGCAAGTCAGTTCACCTCTCCAATGAGGATTAGTGGAGAAAAGACCGGTAAAGCACAGTGCCTAGGACATATTAAGTGCCACCGTCATCATTATCCCCATTCTACAGATAGGAAATTGAGACTCCAGGTGATGAAATACCAAAAGTCAGAGTTAATAATGAGCAGTAAGGGTCAGGGCTTGATACCAGCTTTTTCCTTTCTTCTTTAAGTCTTTATTGAGCATCAGTATTAAGTGCCATGCTTGGTATTGGGCATATAACTGTGAAACAGACACAGATACGTACCTTGCTCTCATGGTGCTTATCTTCTGGTAGCGAATACAGCTATCAAATAGTTACACAACTAAGTGGAAAGGTCCCTGAGTACGTGAGAGTTTGAGAGCAAGATCCCTGAAATTTGTCTGGAAGGTCAGGCTATTAATCAAGGACTGAAAACTTGCTTATAATATTATGAACACTAACAATATTCGCCATATTTGTCATAATTATTATATAGAGGTTTCATAGTCAAAAGTATAAACAAAACTTCACTAACTCTTAATTTGTGATATTTTATAAATAAAAAGCCACAAGCCTAATGTTAAATAACTATGTAGTACGCATGAAACCAATAAAACATATGTCAAATCTATTTCTAATTACTTAATTAATTAAAGGACGAGCTGGATTTTATAAAAAGCCACAGCCTGACAAAGGCACTTCAAAATTGCATACTTTTATATTTTCATAGTTAAATAAATTTGCAATATCCTTTGGGTAGCCAACATTTAACAGAGTACAGGAACTTCTCATTTCAAAATGAAGACTATAATATAGTTTAATTTATTATATTACTTTCAATTGTACCTGCTTTTCTGTAACGTTATGAAAATTTATAATTTAAAGATGGATGAAGGCTACTGTTTATGACATAAACAGATAAAATGAAAATCTTGTGGCTATCAAACTAGAATAAGCATATTAATATTGACTTTTAAATGCATAGTTCAATTGGAAAAGAGAATCCCTAGGGGTCAAAATCAAAGAGAAAACTGAAAGACCAATTAGCTGAAGTGGATATACTGAAGGTGGTTATTACAGAGGAGCGATCAAGAGGATTAAGATTTCATAATTACACAAGGAGAAAAGGTGGGGCTAGAGTCAAGGAGTGGCAACTTTCTTATGAAGCCTGGATATTCATAGGATGCAACTTAAATAAAAGTGTGTATGTGAGAATTCTACTCATATTTGTGGGATTATAATAAAGCAGTTAGTCTGTTCCTGATCAGACTCTAGGTAAGAGAAAAAAAAAAGTCCTGTACAATTGATAGTTCTGCATTAGTCTTCACACTGGACTGAAGCTATGATTACCTGGGTTAGTAACAGAATATCTAGGGGGAAAGAGAGTCTTGACTTTTAGCATTTACTAATTTCTGTGGAGTAAGTAATTCTACTACTGCTAATTTCAAGCTACCAATGTGATGTCATGAAATGTGGAGCTGAGGAGAGATGTGGACAATAAACTCTCACAAGCCACTGTGAGCTGGCTCCATTGAGCACACTGTTGATCTAAAGGGGGAACTCACATCGTTCAAATAATCCAGAAATAATGAGAAAAACAACAATCATAATATGTTTATTGCCTGTTTATACTTTAACTCTGCAACCTAAAATTAAAAAGACATTTTTAAAAGGTTTTACACAAAGAACTGGCCTCACCTAGATTACCAGTCCAAATGTATACCATGTACTCATATGGTCTGGGAAATCCCACCAAAAAATGTTCTAACAATGAGGTGCTTTGGGATTCACAATTTCTTTGGTGCATCTGACAAAGCAAAAAGAAAATTAGTCTAGAAGAAGAGACTCAACCCACGTGGCACAGGAAGTATCCATGAAAAATAATGAGCTCACAATACAAAATTGTAAAATATACTATGAAATGAAATATATGTTAATATTAATTGAAATAAAAATCACAGTATTGGGATATAAAGTCTATATGTGTCCATAATATGTGTATGTGCCTGGGCATGTAGACACACACACACACACGTGTGTGACTCCATGTCTTTAGTGAGCATAGGACTCTGTGTTTTCTAAATACTGAGTTTTATGGCTATGTTTTTGTCTGGAAATTTCTTGATTTCATCCAGTTTTCAAATTTATTTGCACAAAACTGTTCCCACAATTCTCATTAATTAAAAAACTCTTTGTTTTAGATACAGTTATGTACCACTGTTCACTTCTAAGACTGTTAAATACTATTATTAATATTATTATTATTCTCAGTGGACTAGAGGCATGTATATTCACTTAAACTTCTCAAAGGACAAATGTTTCATTTTGTTGAACTTAATTATTACTTCGTACGGTTTTGAATTATTAGCTTCTGCTTATATGTTCATTTTCTCATTAATTCCTTTCTTGGACTTGCTTTGGAGTTAAAATATTAGTCTTTTTAAAAAAATTTTCTTTTGAGGGTGGGTTAACTCACTGAATTTAATATATTTTCAATATGTGTTTTTAAAGCTATCTGTTTCTCTTTATTGTCATTTTTATTCCATCCTACAAGTTTGTTATGTTTGCAGAGACTACAATAACAAAGACTACATTGCTTTATAAAGCTAATATATTCTCGAGTCAGACAAGAACAACATGGGGAAGGAATATTATAGACATGAGATCTCACCATGAAGATCGGTACACAAAATTTCAAGGCAATGTTAGCATGCAGATTATAATAAAACTCTAATAATTAGAATATAAATAAATTGTGTCCATACCAGAAAAGCAAGTGTGACTCAACATACATAAATATATCATTCCCCATTGTAATAAAGTAAATGAGAAAAAACATATTAACTCAGTAGTGCTTTGATTAAATTCAACATACAATGACAAAATTGGATAAAATTACATATATGTTATTATTTTTTAAATAACATAGAAATATAGGAGTAGAAGCCAACTCCTTAATATGGTAAAGGCTATCTTTCAAAACCTACAGCAGAAAAGGATGCCATCTATTTCACAGTGAAAAAGCAATATGAAAAAATAAAAGGAAATACATAAAAGTTACGAAGACGGGACAGAAAGAGGAAGAGCCTAATTTTTTAAGAATTAGTGGATGTCTCAGGGAAAATGCTTGAAAAAACAAATTAATGAATATAAATAGAATAGCACTACTTAAAATTTGCATAGCATTTCTAATATGCCAGGTACTATCCTAATTACTTTATGTCTTTTAAATTTATTTAATCCTCAGTACAATTTGATAAAACGGTTATTTTCTCTTACCCCATTTACAAATGAGTAAACCTATGAAGAGAGATGTTTTATAATATGATAGTGATGATAAGTTAGTATGTGGAGAAGCCTAAATATGAACCCAGATAGAGTCTAAAATCCATGTTCTTGTCTTAGGCAACACGGCCTTTCTCATTAAGATTATTACATAATACAAAATTGCAACAAATTTTGAAATAAAATAAAACAAAATGTTATTTTGAAATAAATTTCAAATAAAATAATTTATTTTGAAATAAATAAAATTCTGGAAATGGTATGAGAAATGTTATTTGAAATACATCTCATATTAGCGATCAATCATTAGCAACTAAAAACAAATTTAACAAAACATGCACTTAACCATATAATACAAAGTGTACCACGTAACTTTGTTGAATTTAAATAAATGAAGAGATTCACTACTTCACTAATGAAGACTCAAAGTGCAAAAAACCCCTATTAATATGGCAATCTCAGTAGAAACTCCAAAGTGCATAAATGAAACCTACAACTAACACAGCTATTTAAATCAACTGTACTTCAGTTTTAAAATGTTTACATTCAAGTAAACATTTAGAACAACGATCATTAAAAGACAAGCCTCATTGAAGAAATGCATGAAACTGAACAGTCTTTTATGACTATTGGTGTACAACAGAAGTAGAGATGATGTGAATAAATTGTGCCCATACCAGAAAAGCAAGCGCGACTCAACATACATAAATATATCATTCTCCATTGTAAAAGAGTAATAGAGATTGTTATAGAGATTGTAATAGAGATGGGAATTTTAAAGAGAGATCACAAAAGTGCCCTGACATGTGCCATGCTTACTAAAGTCCTCACTCTCAGAGCCATTCCCTGTCATGTGAGCAATCTGACCTCCCCAGGGCTCTGTGCTCTAAGAAGTTAAACTAGCCTATGTGGAGTGACCACACAGAGAAGCCCTGAGAAAACATGGCACAGACTTGCCTGGTTAGTCCCCCAATTGCTCCACAGCCTTTCTCTTCTAGTTCCAGCCATTGTTTAACTGCAACTGCATGAGAGACCTTGAACTAGGAATGCCCATCAAAGTCCTTCCCAATTCCAGACTCACAGAAAACGTGAGAGACAAACAAAAGGATTGCTCTTTTTTCTAAGCCACTAAGTATTGGGGTTATTTGCAATAGTAAACTGATCAATGTATAAGGTCTAAGAATAAGTACATATGTTCCCAGAATTACTTAAAATATCAAAAATGAAAACAATCTAAAATTCTATCAATAGGGGAATGACATAAAATACCTCAGAGTGTATGTATAATAAAAAATAGGCACTAGTTAAAAGGAAAAATGTAGGATTACCTTCATAATTATGGCGAGATCTCCAATGGGTAAATGAAAAAGATCAAGTGAAATAAAAAAGATCAAATGAAAAAAATTATAGTATGTTCCTATTTGTTTAAAGAAACTGTATATGAATACATGCACAGAAACCTATTTGAAAGTATATATGGGGAATTTTTAGCAATGGTTATCACTCAGGCAAGGAAGGAGATTGAAGATACGGAATGAATAGTGAATTTAATGATATAATAAAATCAGAAGTAGGTAAACCATGGCCCACGGGCCAGCTCCACTCTGCCACCTGTTTTTGTCAACAGATATTTATCAAAACATAGCCGTATCCATTTTTAAAGTATTTTCTGTGGGTACTTTTGCACAATAACTGCAGCGTTTAGTAGCTGCAATAGATTCATTTTGACTTGTAGAGCCTATAATATTTACTATCTAGCCCTTCACAGAAAAATATTTACTAACTGCTAAGCAAAATAATTCTACATTTAAATTTCTGACAATGAGTATACATTTATAGGTTTTTATTGAGATATATAGTTGATGTATATTGTTAGATAATGTAGATTAATTCTGAAAATCAGTGCTTATTCTAGATATTGAGAAGACTAAGACATATTTGTACAAAAACATACTATTTCTATACTTGAAATTCATGTTTTAATTCGGTGTCAGTGCCAGAGATATAATCCAAATAAGATAAAATCCCTGCTTTCAAGAAACTTGACCAAAAAAAAAAAGGGAAAAAAAAAAATTTGGGAGTTCCCGTCGTGGCGCAGTGGTTAACGTATCCGACTAGGAACCATGAGGTTGCGGGTTCGATCCCTGCCCTTGCTCAGTGGGTTAAGGATCCGGCATTGCCGTGAGCTGTGGTGTAGGTTGCAGACACGGCTCGGATCCTGCGTTGCTGTGGCTGCGGCGCAGGCCAGTGGCCACAGCTCCGATTAGACCCCTAGCCTGGGAACCTCCACATGCCGCGGGTGCGGTCATAAACCCGCGGCCATAAAATGACAAAAAAAAAAGGCAAAAAAAAAAAAAGAAACTTGACAGATTTCTTAAATAGGCAAGCAACTAAATTTATAGTAAAACCTGGCTACTACTAGCTATGTATTGAGGAAAAACAGAATATGAACATTTAATAAATATTTTCTATTATGTAGCTTGGGATATTAATTTTTATTTTGTATCTGAAATCAGCAAAATCCCATATACAGAAGTTGCCAGGATATACCAAGTTTTAATAAGCTAAGCTATCATCTTATGAAATTTTACTATAAAATTTATAATATAATGCCAGAGAAACCTAGGAAGGTGACTTGACCTCACCACATAGGAAAGTTTTGATAGTAATTTAATTCAGTAAACACATGTACACTTTCTATGTGTTCTCTGCTCTGAAACATTTTAATGCTACGGTGTTTTCTGTTCCAACTTGTGGAGACTGTAATACAACGTACATGAATACTTGCAGGAGATACAGTTCTTGAACTATAGTTCCCTTTATTCTTAAGACCGTGTGTTCGCTCGTTTTTCAATTACCGTGTCTAATTTGTGCTATTACAACCTGACGTGATGTACTTGAACATAAAACAATCTTTCAAATTGAAGGGTTTTTATCTTATAAACTTAAACAGCATCCATGATTTACCAATTGTATGCCCAAATAATTAAATTAAGTGCACTCTTGCATAATTCTTTAAACTGCTACTAAAATATATAGATTATATATTTGGAGGTTCTCTCCTTCATAATCTGAAATACTCTACAGTATTTCTCCTCTTCCTCTGCTTTTCTCCTTCCTCACTAAGCACACCTAAACTTCTTGGAAGAAAGCCTAAGTACAGAACTAAAGTCAATCAGGAGAACTATTGAAGTTTAACTTTTTTGCTGTAAAGAGCTTTCCTATACTCCTCCAAGGTGTTATTTGATGAGGATAACTCATTTCTAGATCAGGAATTACAGATGAGGAGGACAAAATGACAGCCAAAGTTTTGTAAAGGCCAAAGCATGTAAAATTAAAACTGTAGGATCACTGTGTCCCCTTAACATAGAATAAAACCTAAATCATGAGCTAAATACAAACAAAAAAAAATTAAATAAGGTAAAGAATCCTCTGAATTGCAATATTCAACATCAATTTTGTCTGTGATTAATTTGAACAACATAGCTTGAGTAGGAATAAAATTTGAAGTGTTAGAATACCCCAAATGGCAGCTTGATTTTACAAAAGTCAGACACTTATGGCAATAATTGTCTCCTGGACACACTGGGGAAGACATAATAATTAGTCAAGAGTGTTCAAAAACCTCTTCTCAGATTAACACATCAAAGAAAGGATGCTGTGTGTATTTTCTGTGGGCATTTCTTCATCTGTTATACTTCTTTAGGTACCAGATCAGCAGTGAATGCACTTTTTTTTTTTGAAACTTACAATGTGCTAAGATTGATGGTATCTCTTTTCAGCCATGTTAGCAGAAAGAGTTGTTTCTATTCTCATTACGTTTCCAGTTCTACATTGCACTGAAGATAAAATACTAACACGTGTCTACTCTTTTCCTTATTTCCCTTGCCCTCTCTTCCTCTCTTAGCTCTTTGCAAATAAGCACTTAGGTTTATTTTCCCTCTCTCTCTCTTTCCTTTTATACACACACACACACACGTGAAAAATCAGTAATTCTTGTCCAAGCTCCCACTTTGCTTGCCACCTGCAAACTTTATAAGTCAACCTCAGGCCAGGGCCAGAGATTCACCTTCAGGAAACAGAGATGTCTATTTCCCAGCTATCTTTTGGCCATATAAGGGCCTTTGTAGAAGAAAATAATAAAAGCTGTGTGATGGAATTTTGCCCCCATCTTGTAACAGAATTTTTACATTAACAAGCAAAATCTGATATTTCAAATATCTGCTTGCTAGAATTATCCTAGCTATAATCTGTTATCTGTGGGGGATCATATCCAGTTCTCATTAAATCACCTGATAAAGTGTGCTCAGGGTCCATCTTGGTACATATCGACATTCAACTTTATTTTACTAAAACTTGCTAAGGAAATTATATCTGATCTGTGTGTACTCCCTTAGAAACGTCAGCATTTGTGCTGCATAACATTTTACTTTTATTATTGTCTGTGGGAGAATAAAAAGGTTTTCTAATTCATCTAATTCTGGAGGGCCTGGCTAGCAACCTAAAATGGTATTATTGCCAAGATGACACAAGCCTCTTCTGAGGGCAAGAAGCCACAATAGAGAAAACAGTCAAATGCTCCCCATGCCACCAAGGAAGAGGCCAACAGGAAACTTCATTTTTGGATTTGGTCCATGAGATTTCTGGCCACAAAGTCCACTGTGGCCGGTATTAAAAGCCGTTTTGTATAAATTATTTCCATCTCACTCTGAGATTTCTATTTCTACTTGATTCATTTTTCCTCTGGTATCCCAACTCTACCTATTACCAACTTTACTTCATGCTGTCCCCCCTTGTTCGTATGTTCCCTTGGGATATATGAATTTTTCATATGCATCACAGGAAAAAGGATACAGGATACACTCTCATTCTTGTATCCAGACATATCTAAAAATAGACCTTAAAATTGATGTTACCACAGATTAAAAATCTATTTTGGAGATGACATTTAAATATGAAGTTTATAAAGAAGAAGTAAGGTCTCCATGCATTCAGTCAATGCAATAAAAACATAAATTTTGTCCTCCAATTTTGTTTTAATAATTCTAACAGGTTCTTATTTTAAATAAATTCCAACTCATAATAATTTATAGGAGTTCTCTAGTTCTAGCTATGATCATTATGGGAAAATAATACTTTGCAACAGCCAAATGGTACTGACTGAAAGATTTTATGTCAGTATTTTCATATATAAGGGGTGTGATTTAAAAAAGAGACTTTACAAATTTTTGTTTATAACAATTTGTCTTTGGAGCAATAAACTTCTGTAGAAAGAGTTGTCCAAAATGGTGGTGAAGGAAGACCCCGAGCTCACCTTCTCCCCGGGACACACTGAATCTACACCTGCATGTAAAGCAATTTCTCCTGAAGACCTGAGGGCTTATTGGGAAGCTACTGCACATGGAAGGACCCACACAGAAACAGGTAGAAAAGCCAGAGAAATGATATCCACAGTACTCTGGATGCAGGGACCTGCAGTATGGGGGGATATTACTCAGAGGCTGAGTGCAGATTCACCCACGCTGGGGTACAGTGAAAAGACACAGCAATTTAAAAAGCACTTATACTGTACTGAAAGGAAATTCATTTACTAACCTTAAGAGCTTCTGCAAAACATCCAGAATGGCTGGAACCCAGCAGAGGTTGAACGTCACAGCAAGCAGTGTTGTTTGTGTCTCCCCGGGGCTTAAATAACTTGTGCTGGCCCCACCTCCAGCTGCCTTGCCAAAGTGGTCTCAGGTGCTGTACTCCACCAGCACTGCTTCCATTTCACACATCCTCCAGCTCCAGCCAGCCAGCCAAAGCTTCCATGTGTAAGCAATCTTCACAAAGCCCCACATTTAACGCCAACAGAGGTAATGGTTTCACCTGATATATAGAAACAAAAACTGACCATCAAACAATATAAGACAAAGGAATATGTTCTAAAGGAAAGAACAAGATAAAACCAAGAAAAAAAAAAAACAATGAAACATAGCTAAGTAATTTCTCTAATAAAAATTTCAAAGAAATGATCATAAGCATGCATCCTGAACTCTGGATAAGAATGGAGGGACTCAGCGAGAACTTCGACAGAAAAATAAGAATCGACCATGGCTTAAGAATGTAATAATGGAAATTAAAATACGTATATATAATAGAGGGAATCAACAGCAGGTTAGATGATAAAGGAAGACTAGATAAGGAATTTGGAGGACAGAGGAAATCACTCAATCAGAACACAAAAAAGGAGAAATGTTATTTTTTATTTTTTTGTCTCTTTAGGGCCACACGTGCAGCATATGGAAGTTCCCAAGCTAGGGGTTGAATCACAACTTCAGCTGCTGGCCTACACCACAGCCACAGCAACTCAGGATCTGAGACATGTCTGCGACCTAAACCACAGTTCATGGCAATGCCAGATCCTTAGGCCCACTGAGCAAGGCCAAGGATCGAACCTGCACCCTCATGGATACCAGTTGGGTTCTTTCCACTGAGCCAAGACGGGTGCTCCAAAGAATTATTTTTAAATGGGAAAATTTTAAAGAATCTCTAGGAAATACCAAGCATGCTAACATTCATTATAGGCAGCCCAGGAGAAAAGCAAAAGGGATAGAAAACTTAAAGAAATAATAACTAAAATATTCCTTAACATGGGCAAGGAAACCCATCCAGGGATAGGAAGCACAGAGAGTTTCAAACAAGATGAGCCCATAGAGAGCCACACCAAGATGTATCATAATCAAAAGATCAAAATTTAAAGATAAAAACAACTAATCACATGTTCTCATTAGATTATTCAATAGAAACTTTACAGGCCAGAGGGGAGTGGCAGGATATATATCAAGTGCTGAAAGGAAAAAAAAAACAACTTACAACCTAGAATATTCCATCTGGTTATTATACAGAACTGAAGGAGGAAGAACTTCCCAGATAAGCAAAGTTAAAGGAGTTTATCACCACTAAATCAGCCTTAAAAGAACTCTAAAAAGGTCTTCTTTAACTGGAAAAGAAGAGGCTACAATTAGAAATAAGAAAATACTATCACCTGACTTATTTCACTTTGAATAATACCCTCCAGGTCCATCCATGCTGCTTTACCTGGCAAACTCATTCTTTATCATAGCTGACTAACATTCCATTATTGTGTACATATACCACATCTTCATTATGCATTCATCTATTGATGGGCATTTAGATCACTTCTATATCTTGGCTATTGTAAAGAGTACTGCAGTGAATATAAGCATATTCATGTTTTCAAGTTACCATTTTCGGTTTCTTTGGATAAATACCCAGAAGTAGAACTGCTGGATTGTATGGTAGTTTTATTTTTAGTTTTCAGGGAACCCTCCATATTGTGTTCCATAATTGCTGCACCAATTTACATTCCCACAAACAGTGTATGTGTTCTCAGTTAAAGAAACATGCTGTATGATTTAATTAATAATGTGGACTTTTAAAAAAACAAAACAAACAGCAACAAATAAACAGAAATAGACTCATAGATAGAACAAACTGGTAGTTACCAGAAAGGAGGAGGAGTATGTACAAAACAGATGAAGAGGATTAAGAGGTACAAACTTTCAGCTATAAAGTAAATGTCATAGGGGTGTAATGTACACAGAGGGAATATGGTCAATAACATTACAATGATTTTATATGATGGTAGACAGTAGCTAGACTTATTGCAGTGATCATTTAAAATGTATAAAAAATATCAAATCACTATGTTGTAAGCAACTATATATTTGTTAACTATAATAATAAAAATAAATATTAAAATTCATAAAAAATAAATTTTAAAAATATGTTACAGATCTTCAATAAGTGTGGCTTACTCCATAGTAAACTATTTATAAAGAAAAAAATAATGATTATTTTTTCCTTAAACGATTTTTTATAACTCTGTATACAGTTAGTAGACACAGATATGGCATAAGATGTGTTTATTAATTAATTTCTGAAGTGTTCTCATAAATATACTTCTTCTAAAATTAAAAGTAGAAAAGTCTGATGACCTTTATTTTGTCTTTAACCACATATTTCAACACCAGCCTACTCAGATCTGCCGTGTTTCTCTTATTGCAATATGTTTAAGAAAACTCTAATTTTTAAACTTCTCGTATTTAAAAAAGTGAAGATGAAAATTACTTAATAGATCGCAATTTTTTTCACACAGTAAAAAGTGTACACAGAAAATGCAAAATAAGTGAACCACATGACAAACTCATCAATGTTTGATGAGCTCTTGTCATTACTGTCATATCGATCATTTAATAATGATCCATTAAGTTAAAAATGGTCCCATTTTATTTATGTAGAAGTTTTCCAGAATAACTTCACTCTGCAATATTATAATACTTAAGATAATATGCAATTACTTGATACATCTTTTATTTCTAAATTAGATGCATTTTAATTTTAACCACTTTACTTAAGATCTTATTTTCAGGTGGTCTTACTCTTTACCCTTTACTGGAATTCCTGTCATGACTCAGCAGAAGTGAATCTGACTAGCATCCACAAAGGACGCGGGTTCGATCCCTGGCCTGGACCATTGGGTTAAGGATCCAGCATTGCCATGAACTGTGGTGTAGGTCATAAGGCAGCTTGTATCTGGCTGTGGCATAGGCTGGCAGCTACAATTTCCATTAGACCCCTAGCCTGGGAACCTCCATATGCTGTGGTTGTGGCCCTAAAAAGCAAAAAAAAAAAAGTCTTATACGATTGTAAAAATTTCAAAAGCCATTGATTTGGAATGCACTGAAATTATTTACAAGCCAAAAAAAAGAATTTTGACTCATAAACCTATAGAAAAGATGAGCTATTCAGCTGTAATATTTTTAAGAATTGAATCTGACAAATTCACAAATTAACTTTCTTAATAAATTTTAATTTCCTTATCTTTTGTTAGTCCTTATTTGTGATGAAGTTTTCTGACAGGAATAATGATAAAGTCTTTGTGAACTTGAATCTAATTTCAAAGAATCAAAGAATCAGTTTTAACAGGGCCAGTAACTCAGTGGCATGAGGCAAGGCTTCCATCAATGCTTCTTTCCTTTTTTGGTGATATGTTGCTGTAGAAACATTCAAGAAATTCCTGAGCTAAAACAACATACCAAATAAGACAGAAATAAAATTGTTCTCCTTGGCATTCCTTAACTTTTAAAATGGATTAATGGCAATCTAAATGTGGTGATTTTATTGCCACATAAAACAACAGGCAGATTATATCAACAAAGACTTAATGGGAAGAAACAGCAAGGCTGAGATTTCGAAGATGTTGATGTAAGAAAACAAATAAACTGGAGGTTGAGAATGGAAACAATAGTTGAAGGGCACATTCTAAGCATTTCAAGATGGGTCTCATCACATTTCTTAGAGGATGGTTTTGGCAGTGGTGCAGTAAACCACTTTTTTTCTTTATGAAGGCAAGTTCTTTGAGTGGTTCCTGACAATGTGATTTTAAATGTGACAGAAAGAGACCTCTGTCCTCCAAAATTTCTCATGTATTTCACATATATTCACCCCACAAATGTTTATTGCGTGCTCACATATCCCATGTAGAAAATTAAAATTGTGAGTGAAACAGACATAAATCCTGGCTCCTGAAAGGTTTTGATCTAGTGAAGAATACAGACATTAAGGAAACAATGGCACATTTTATTAGCTGTTACTATCAGTTAGTACAACATTGTGAATTCTCCACATTCCTCTCCAGTCTATTTAATTTTTGCTTTCTGCCTATTTTTCCACTAAGGTAATGAAACATAATATAATCTTGCCTCTATTCCCCCAAATAGGTATTCTTTTCTTCCAATAATGAGAAAACCGAGACTCACTGAGAATCACAATTATTAAAGACGGAGTAACATGACACCTTGCTCCTTACTAGCATGTCAATGTGGCAGACGAAGAGAGACATCCTATTCTCACCATTTTGCAATAATATACCCAAGTAGATCAAGGTGGGATGGAGCAGGGGGCTCACCAGTAAATGCCCGAGAAGTAGAGGAGAGGTTGTGCTCCTGTGAGGGCCCAGAATTGTGGAATGCAGAAGGGAATGGAAGAGACATTTTACAGGCTCAATGATCTGGCTCATCACCAAGTTTAGGTCACTCATTTCTTTGCCGTTTCTCAAAACCTTGAACTATTCTCCTTGTCTTTGCTGATCAGGTCACTCTCCCTAAAAAGGTCATTTCTTAGGTTGGTGATTTTCAGAGTGTGGTTCGCGAGCCAACATCATCAGGAGAACCTTGTTAAAAATGCAGATTTTTCAGGCTCCTCTGCAGAGCTACTGAATCAGAAATGCTGGGACCTGGCTCAGAAATCTCTGTTTTGTCAAATCCTCCAGGTGATTTGATGTGTACTCAAGTGTAAGACTCTCTACTTTACATATTCTTAAGGCAACTGCCTTAGCTCATTCCATTCCTTATTCAACCAGTCATAGATGGTTTCCTGCCCATCATCTTCAAATAACATCCTTATTCCTATTCAACAAGTTATGTTGATTTGCTTTTCTTCATAATTCTTATCATCACCTAAAATTATATTAAATATGTATTTGTAATCTGTTTTTTCTCTAGTATGACAGCAGGAAGATTTCTTTTCACTGCTTTATTCATGGTATCTAGAGTAGTGCATCCACACACTAGGTACTTAATATGTACATATTTGTTGAATAAATGAATGAATGGATGGATGCACTCCAGTGTATATGGGCCAATCTAATACAATATTATAAGCCAAACTGAGAAACTTCTTGGGAAAACTGATCCTGAACAAGGAATCAAGAACAATGAATCTGATCTTTTAAGAAAAGAGGTTTTATGACAAACAGATTGTTAAAATTAGTAGAGTTCCTCTTGTGGCTCAAAAAGTTGAGAACTTGACCTAATATCAGTGAGGATATGGGTTTGATCCCTGGACTCACTGAGTGGATTAAGGATCCAGCATTGCTGCAAAAGCTCCAGTGTAGATCACAGTTGTGCCTTTGATCCCGAGTTGCTGTGGCTGTTGCACAGGCCGGCAGCTGTAGCTCTGACTCATCCCCTAGTACAGGAATTTCCACATACTGCAGGAAATCTTTGGGTTTTGGGTTTTGTTTTTTTTTTAAGGATTAGCAAAGAAAATCTCAAGTCGTTAAATATGAAAGACCTTGGTTTGAATCTCCAGTGTTATATTAGGCAGCTTCATTAAGGTCTCTGAGACACAGTTCTTCTACCTGTAAAATAGTACTATTTCTCATCTTCAAATCAAAAAAAAAAAAATACAGGTACACATGGAGATATAAATTTTAAAAAGTGGTCTTCATTTTTTTAAAACCCAAAGACTCTCAATGCTTTTGTTTAGTGAAATGATATTTGTACAGTTGAAATCTCTGGGTGGTGGTATTATCTTAACTTGGAGAGCTCAAAGAAAGTTTTCTTCTCCCGAAACCTTCTTTCCCTATTCTTTCCTATTTCATAAAGTAACATAACCAACACAATTCCTGCAGCCAAAAAATATAGTTGTCATCCTTCATCTGTCTTTATTTTTATTTATATATTCAATCACTCATGTATTCAACAAATATTTATTAAACATCGACTTGGTGCCAAGTATCATTTTAGATTACTAGGATATATATCAGTGAAAAAAAGCCTGCCCTCAAAGAGCTTACCTTCTACTAGATGAAGACTGACAATAAACAAATGAAGTATATAGTATATGGAATCTTCGCATTGTCTTAAGAATAGTGAAACTTAAAATGAAGAGGATCAAGATTGTGAAACCATGGGAGGAGGAATATCTGGATCTTTTATCAACATATTTTTCAACAGAAAATAAAAATTGCTTAAACTTTTTAATAGTGGCAGTGTTTGCTTTTCTTAAATAACCATGAGCTTTTATAGTACAAAGTTGTCCATTTTTCTCTTCATGTTGGGACGTAATTTACCTTTAACCTTGTGTAAGTTTAAGAGCCATAACATATTGAACTGATGTATTTATATCACAATTTGATTTTCGTTGTAGCATTAGCTAATATCTCTGTCATGTCACATAATTATCTTAATAACAAGATTTATTCTCTTAGCAAGGTTGTTGTTTATAATACATTTTTTTTTTTGGTCTATAATCTGTGTACTCATGGACTTATTTATCTACTAGTTGAAGTATGTACATTTAAACAACATCTTTTGTATTCACCCACCCCTAGGCCCTGATAACCACAATTTCATACTCTGCATTTTTAAATTTGGTTATTTTTATATTCCACATATAAAAGATAGTATACAGTATTTGTTTTTCTTTGTCTGCCTTATCCCACTTAGCATAATGTTCTGAAGATCTATCCATGTTGCTGCAAACAGTAAGAATTTCTTTTTTTCTCATGTCCGAATGGTGTTCAACTGTGTGTGTCATATATATATATATATGAGACCTCTTCTTTATCCACTCATTTGCTGATGGATACAGGCTGTTTCTATATCTTGGTTAATGCTGCAAAAATCATGAGAATGGATATATGTCGTCAATAATCTGTTTCTATTTCTTTTTAATATGTACCCAGAAGTGGGATTGCTTTATTTTATGGTAGTTCTATTTCTTTTTTATTTTTTGAGGAATCTCTATACTGTCCTTCATAGTGGCTGAACCAGCTTATTATCCTACTAACTGTGTTCAAGAATTTGTTTTTTTTCCAGATGCTTGCCAACAATACTCTTTGATTCTTTTTTCTTGATTTTTGATTTGCCTTTCCCTGATAATTACTATTGCTGAGCATTTTTTTTTTCTTGTAACTGTTGGCCATATGGATGTCTTCTTTGGAAAATTTCTACTTAGTTCACATCCCTATTTTTTAATCAGATTTTTTGTTGTTGTGGTGGTGGTGATGCTTGTTATTGATTATATAAGTTCTTTGTAAATTTTGTATATCAATCTCTTATTTGATTCATGACTTGCAAATATTCTCTCCCATTCCATTGACTCCTTTTCATTTTGTTGATTGGTTGATCTCTCTATGTTATTCCCTCAACCCTTATCCAATTTACTATCAAGTCTTGTGAACTCTACCTCAAAAACACACTTTAGGTCAGTTCAGTTTTCTCCTCACTATTCTTGCAAACCACCATCATCTGGGATTGGGTTATTATAATTTCTTCTGAACTGATCTGTCTGCTTCACTCTTTTTCATATAATCCATTCTCCATACAGCAAAGTACTATATTAAAATCTAGATTATATTATGATATTAACTATTTTTAACAAATTTCTAACAATGCGAGAATACTGGGGCATACATTTTACTTCTTCCCCCCCAAAAAAACGGCACTATCATTAGGTCTCATTTTAATTTTATGCATATGGAAACTGACCTATATAAAGATCGAACAGCTGCCCAAATTAAACTATCAGAGTTTCAAGCCTAGATCTAACTCTACGGCTCTACTATTAAGCACTATATCAACAATTTCTTAGGTATTACTCTCCTTAAAATTCTCTAATGGCTTCTATCTTACTTTAACAAAATCTAGTCCTTACAAGGACATGATAAAGTGAGCATGTCTTCCATAGCATCAAGCACGTAAATGTTTAATAAATGTGATTTTTACATTCACAACTCAAAGACTGCTGTTATTCTTGGAGAATAACTAAATGTTTTGTTCATTAAAAGTCTGATTTGACATCCACAAATAAAGGTCATGTGCAAGAGAGCCTGACATCCATATGCCACAAGTTCCTTATGTTTTCTGGACATATACATGTGTGTGCATGTATGTGTGTGTGTGATATAAATTTCTAATACAAATTATCTACTTTTTTTTAGAATGGAGGGGGAAGGTGTTGACAAGCAAGGTAGAAGTTGAGAAGGAAGGATCTAACACACATACAAATGTCTCATAATGCAAAAATTTTCCAACAATGCAAAATGAATTTAAATAAACCTCTTTGATCTAAAATCAAGAGACACATTCAAAAATTTCTAGGAAGTAAGGAGCAAAATTAATTTTATGTTACTCTCATTTTTATTTATTTTTTAAATTAAAAAATACAGTTGATTACTCATTTTAATCTTTAGAAAATAAGTTGCTGTTTAGTGTGTTATTTGCTATTTTATCATATTTATATACACATACCCACAGTCTTTTTCATTTTTTAAATTTTATTGTAGTTGATTTACAATGTTGTGATAATTTCTGCTGTGCAACAAAGATTCAGTTATGTACATATGCACATCCATTCTTTTTCAGAGAACTCTCACACACAGTCTAAAGGCTTTAAATAAGTTTACTTGATTCTAACTACCTTCCCCCACCTCCCTAAAGTGATTCTACACTTAAGTTCCTCAAAAATGAGTGATTTCTGGACAAACCACTAAAGTTTAAGACTCCTGGATTTGTTACCTGTTTCAATAGGCCCAATAATCCCAATAATTGGTTGGAATACCTTTAAGCCTATTGAGTGAAACTCCAGAGGGGTGAAATGAACCCAACTACAGTCTGGAGTAAATGGACTGCAAACCATAGAGCTCTCCATGGTCCTGCCAGGGATGCATTTCTCAAGTCTCCGCTTATCCCAATGAAAATTGACATTTATGTGGCCTTTTAAAAACGTGTTGAATCTTACGCCCTGATTTCACAGACTGCCCATGCAACTACTTTGAATTCATTCATCTGGCTCATAAAGTCTCCTTAGTACTCTCATCAGCTTACTTTTTTTAATTTGTTTGTTTTTTGTGGGGTTTTTGGTTGTTGTTGTTTTTTTAGGGCCACATCCACAGCATATGGAAGTTCCCAGGCTAGGGGTCAAATAAGAGCTGCAGCTGCTGGCCTATTCACAGCCACAGTACTCAGGATCTGAGCTGCATCTGCAACCTACACCACAGCTCATGGCAATGCTAGATCCCTAACCCACAGAGCAAGGCCAGGGATCAAACCTGCATCCTTATTGATACTAGTTGGACTCATTTCTGCTGTGCCACAAGGGGAACTCCCAGTTTACTTCTTAATTTTGTGTAATCTACTGTAGAATAATTTGTGAAAGATTAGCAAAACTGTTGACAGAATAATTTTGAATAAGAGTATCTATTCTGATTAAGTATTCACCATAGTGTGTATGTGTGTGTATATATATATATATATGTAATATATATATAATATATGTAATAAGATATTTCTTCAGATAAGTTTCAAATAAACTTGTTTGTTTATTTTATACTAAAGTATTAAAATAATGAATGTGATGCTAGGTTAAAAAGTGAGTAATATGCAAAATATCTGGAGGCATAAACATCTATAAATTTCTGGATGAGTAAGATAAGCTGAAAATGGTGACATTTTGTATGTTTATATTAACGTCTTTAACATTTTCTGATAAAATCATAAACAAAAATCATACAAATATGTGAAATCTGCTTTACACCCAATATGGAGAAAGACTAAGAGCTATTCTGATAACATTTAGAGTATGCACTTCATTTTTCTATGTGATCAAATCATTGTTATTTATAAATGTTCCAAAGACATGAATATCCTGGACTGTGTTCAACCACATTTTGCCTTCATGTTCTCTCTCTCTCTCTCTTTATTTTAATGGCCACACTCAAGGCATATGGAAATTGCCAGGCCAGTGATCAAATCCAAGCCATAGCTGAGAGTTACACCACAGCTGTGGCAACACTAGATCATTTTAACCCACTGCGCTGAGCTAGGTATCAAACCCACACCTCCACAGTGACGCAAGAAGCTTCAGTTGAATTCTTAATACAGTATGCCACAGCAGGAACTCCGCCTGCATGTCTCCTTTGATCTTAGCTTTCTTATCATTAAATTTGAGAAATTAGAACAGATAATCCATTAGCTGCATTTTGGTCTACATGATTTAAAATGTGACCTGTAGGGCATTAGCATTGTGCCTCTGTGGGTTATGAACCTGACTAGTATCTATGAGGATGTGGTTTGATCCCTGGCCTTGCTCAGTGGGTTAAGGATCTGGCATTGCCTTGAGCTGTGGTGTAGGTCACAGATGCATACTGGATCCCACATTTCTATGGCTGTGGCATAGGCCAGCAGCTGCAGCTTCGATTTGACCCTTAGCCTGGGAACTTCCATATGCTGCATTTGCAGCCCTAAGAAGAAAAAATAATGTGATCTGTAAATACATCTCTTAATATTGTTAATCACACAATCTTCTATTTGACAGATTCCCAAAGACAGATGGGGTTCTTACAGTTCAAGTGTATTTCAAAGTTTAATTTCTATAACACACAACAAAATAATGTAATAAAATGTTTAAAATGGTATAATGTAAGAAATTTTACTTACAACACAAAAAAGTTTAGAAATTTTTCTTACAACACAAAAAAGTTTAGAAAATATCTCTGATGATTAGCAAACATTGAGCATAATTTCATGTGTCTCTTGGTCATCTGTATTTCTTCTTTGGAAAAAACGCCTGTTCAAGTCTTCTGTCCATTTTTTCATCAGATTTTTTTTGATGCTAAGTTGTTTATATATTTTGGATATTAACATTTTATTGATCATATCATTTGCAAATATTTTCTCCCATCCAGCAAATTGTCTTTTCATTTTGTAGATGGTTTCCTTTGCTCTGCAATAATTTTAATTGGGTTGCATTTGTTTATTTTTACTTTTGTTTCTTTTGCCTTAAGGGACCAATTTAAGAAAATATTGTTACAATTTAGGCCAAAGATTAGTCTGCTTATTTTCTCATCTATGATTTTTACCGTTTCATGTCTTACATTTAGGTCTTTAACCCATCTTGAGTTTATTTTTGTAAGTGGCATGAAGAAATATTCTAATTTCATTCTTTTAAATGTAATTGTCCAGTTTTTCCAGCACTACTGATTGAATAGACTTTTCTCCGTTAAATATTCTTGCCTCCTTTGTCATAGAATAATTGACCATAAGTTCTTGGGTTTATTTGTGGGCTCTCTATTCTGTTACATGGTACTATGTAACTCTGTGCCAGTACCATGCTGCTTTGCTTACTGTAGATTTGTAATATAGTCTGAAATCAAGGAATGTGATACCTTCGGCTTTGCTATTTTTTTCTCAAGATAAATTTGCCAATTTGGGTTCTATTGTGGGTCCATATAAATTTTAGGATTATTTGTTCTAGTTATGAGAAAAATGTCATAGGTATTTTGATAGATTGAGTTAAATCCACAGACTGTTTTGGGTAGTATAGAGATTTTAACTATATTTCTTCCTATCTGTAAATACAGGCTGTCTTTCAATTTCTTTATATCATCTTCAATTTCCTTTATTATAGTTTCACACTTTTCGGATTCCAAGTGTTTCACCTCCTTGGTTAAGTTTATTCCTAAGTATTTTCATCTTTTTGATATGATTTTAAATGAGAATGTTTTTTTCCTTTCTCTGATAGTTCGTTATTAGTGTATAGAAAAGAAACAAATTGTTGTGTATTGATTTTGAATACTGCAACTTGACTGATATAATTTATTAGTTCTACTAGTTTTTTTGGTGAAGATTCTGGAGTTTTTTATAGTATCATGTCATCTGAAAAAAAGTGACAGTACCACAATGATAAAACTAAAATGAGATATCATCTCACAGCTGTCAAAATGCTATCATCAAAAAGGCCACAAATAACAAATGTTGTCAAAGATGTGGAGAAATGGGAACCCTAGTAAACAGTTAGTGGGGTTGTAAATTTGTACAGCCACTATGGAAAATAGAATGGAAGTTCCTCAAAAAACTAAAACTAGAACTACCATATGATACAGCAGTTCCATTCCTAGGAATACATCCTAGGAAAAACAAAAACACTAATTTGAAAACACTAGAAAGATGAAAATATTCATCCCAAAGTTCATAGAAGCAGGATTTACAGTAGTCAAGATATAGAGCAAACTAAATACCCATAAATAGATGAATGGATAAAGAAGAATGTTATATCCATACTATGAGATATTACTCAGCCATAAAAACAGAATGAGGAGTTCCCTTCATGGCTCAGTGGTTTAACAAATCCGACTAGGAACCATGAGGTTGCAGGTTCAATCCCTGGCCTTGCTCAGTGGGTTAAGGATCTGGCATTGCCGTGAGCTGTGGTGTAGGTTGCAGACGCGGCTTGGATCCCGCTTTGCTGTGGCTGTGGCGAAGGCCAGCAGCTACAGCTCCTGTTAGACCTCTAGCCTGGGAACCTCCATATGCCACGGGTGAGGCCCTAGATAAGGCAAAGAAGACAAAAAAAAAAAAAACAGAATGAAATTCTACCATTTGCAACAATGTGGATGGATCTAGAGGGTCCATCACTTATTCTGCTTAGTGAATAAGTCAGAGAAAGAGAAATAATCTATGTCATCATTCTTATGTGGAATTGAAAAAATAAAGCAAGTGAATGTATATAACAAAACAGAAACAGACTCACAGACATAGAGAACAAATTAGTAGTTAGTGCAGAGGTAAGGGGGGAGGATAAGGTCGGAGTAGGACTTTAATAAATACAAGCTACTGTGTATAAAATAAATAAGCAAAAAGGATATAGTGTATAAACAAGGAATATAGCTATTATTTTCTGATAAATTTAAATGGAGTACAGTCTATAAAAACATTAAATCAGTATATTGTACACTTGAAACTATTATAATATTGTAAATCAACTACATTTCAGTTTTTTAAAGTCTAGAAAATAATAAGATAAACATGATTTAGTGATCAATTTGATTAAAATTGTAATTTTCTATTTCTATTGAATCTAGTATTTTTGTTATATATTTACCATTTTTTAAATATTGAAGCATATAATGATAGTTAAGTATATCCTTCCTTCCAATTTTTTTTATTTGAATTAAGAAGTTATAGCAACTGACATTGTCTTCATAGAAGTCATTCAATTTTTTGCCCAGAATTTACCATATTCTTGAAGGTAACTAGTATGCTGGTTTGCTAGGCCTGCCGTAACAAAATAACAGTGGCTGAGTGGCTAAAGCCACAGGAATGTATTTCTCACAGTTCTAGAGGCTAGAAGCCCTAAATCAAGGTGTCAGTAAGTTTGCTTTCCCTGACGCCTCTTTTCTTATCTTGCTCATGGGCAGAGGGCATGCATTCAACTGTCAATGAACTGATTGCTACCTAGTACAACTTCACTTAATTTTATTTTATAACTTTCACCTTTAACATTATTAGTAATTTACTACTAGAGAAAATGTTTTAAGAAATAATATTAAGTTAATAATAATTCTTCATCTTAAGTAGTATTTAATAAAATTTAAGTGGGTAATAAAAATGGGATAAAAAATTTTTTACCTTTTAAATATTTCCCGGTTATATCAAAATTATTTTCATAGTTGGAAGAATCCAAATTAAAAAAAAAATGTTAGTAGTTAACTGAAGGAGCAGTCAGTATTCACAGTTATATTATATAGTCATTTGGTCTAATCTGGGATATATATGAATGATTTGGTGATCTAATTCTACACTTTGCTTGGGTTTCTCCTAAAATGTTTTCTAAGATTATTTTCATATATAAATATTTGAGGGTGTTTCTAGCCCAGAAATAACACTCAACATAAAAATACATTTTTAACTCAACAAACTAAATAGTAATTGCCATTGATTTTCAGGACATAGCTTGGTCTTAGCTAAAAGCTGTCTTCCACCCAGATGCATAATTCAATTTTGAAATTGCACATGCTTTGTCTGAAAACCACCAACTGCGAAAGCAAGAAAATTATGGATTTCAATAAAAATAAATACAACTCTTTCAAAATTGCCATGGCAACTTAATTCTAAAAAATGGTTCATATTGGAAAACAAAATTGAAATTTTTAATTGTTATTAAATAAACAATATGATACATGGTAATATATGCAAATTTAATATAATTAAAATGCATAGATATATTTGCATATAGTCCATACGTATTTTACATACAGTCCATACATATGTGTATATATATACATTATGTACTTTATATATATGTTATATACATTATATACTATATATATATGTTGAGAGAGAGAGAGAATAAAAATGTTAGTGAAAAGCCTTTGCTGTGTCTGCGTGTCAGGAGCCAGGAAAGCTGGAGTAGGGTCGGGGAGTGGACAAGGAAGAATTGGTAATACAGGTGCTCTCTTAACTTATTAACATAGAAAGTGTTTTGGAAAAGCCCTGCTGTGAAAACAGTGTCTGAAAAAGAGCTGTTATTATTGACGCAGATGTATTAATGTGATGAAAGCCGAGAAATTATCCTGAAATTGTTTGAAAAATCACACTGAATACTGCCCATTATTTTCAGGAGGAAAAACAATCACATATTTTATGAACTCTGAAAATGTATTTTGTTAATCCTAGTTAAAGATTCATGATGAGAAGCTCTAGTTTTTAAAAAATAAGCTACTTATATTTTCTAATATCATAATCAAGATGAAATTTGATACATCTGCTCTTTCTTTTTTGCCAAAAATATGGTTCCAGGTTTTTTAAATAAGAATTTCCACATGAAAATGAGTGTTTGTAACATATTGGAACAATTTTGTTCACTTTCCTTTTCCATCCAGATTGATTCAAGGAAATGGGTATTAGAATAAAAAAAATCTTGCTCACATTTAAAGATTATTTACTGAACACCAGGCAAGGTCTGCCTAAGGACAAGGACAAGGACAACTTTGGCTCAAGCAGAGACCTCTGAAAAGTAACTTGGGAAAGGTTTAGAAATAATGTTACAAAATTCCTCAAGATGGCTCAATACAATATATGTTATATAACTGTATATTTTCACACCAACATTCCTGTGGCTGCTTGAACCACAGAACATTGTGGGGGTTGACAATTTTGGCATGTGGTGAGGCTGACATTTCTATCAGAAGAGTAATTTTCTGTGTAAGACATTTAAATTTTCACAAAATCATGCCACTTAATGAGCTTTTCAAAACTTCTTTTAGTTCCAAAATGCCATGTCCTTCTTTCTTTTATTTAACTAAATATAAACAAGTCACATTTACAGGCAGTACACATAATTTCAAAAAAGGTAACAGGCATGAGATATTTGTAAGTGGGTACACTGTCAAATTTTATTGATTCTATGTGTTCCCCAATGCTTTACCTCCAAGCCCAGAACAAAGGAAACCATTGGGAAGTGCCCATAGCTGTCATAATTTCTTTTCCAAACAACCCACTGAGAATAATTCCCCATTAAAGATGTATATACATGCTAAATTTTAAAAATAAGTCAATCATCTTACCCTCATTATCTATTAGCCAACATTCTTCATTAAATATATTTATGCCATGCTGCATATTTGGAAAATTTGGAAAAAGAACCACTGAACTAATATCCTACTATGCTGTCTTGAATTCTGCATTGTCAAGATTGGCAGATGGGAGAGTAAAAGAATACTTTAGTAGGAGAAAATAAACATATTTAGCTGAGTTTCAAAAAAATATAACAACATATTAATGACCGTCAGAGGATGGTGTCAAAAATTGTTTATGACTTTATTTTTGGCTGCACCTGTGGCATATGGATGTTCCCAGGCCAGGAATCGAACTTGCAGCACAGCAGTGACCCAAGCTGCTGCAATGACAATGATGGACCCATAACTCACTACATCATAAGAGAACTCCTTTTGTTGTTATATTTTGTTTTCCTTTCTATGGATGTACCCATGGCATATAGAAGTATCAGAGCTGATGCTGAGGCCTGTGTCACAGCCACTGCAGCACTGGATCCAAGCTGTATATGTGACCTTAGCTTAAGCAACACGGGATCCTCTACTCACTGAGCTAGGCCAGAGATGAAACCTGCATCCTCACAGATACAATGTCAGGTCATTAACCCACTGAGTCACAATGGGAACTCCACTGTTGTTGTATTTTTAAAGATTGTGTGAATATTGAAAAAGAACCCAGAATTTATGCTTATATTCTTGTACTGTTCATGACTATTATGAAAATTTTTAAGACTGATTTTTTTTGTTTGATTCTACCAGTCTCTTATGTTTGAAAAGTGGTTAGTATGGTATAGAATATATGAGATCTAAGAAATGTAACTGAGGAGTTCCCATTGTGGCTCAGCAGGTTAAGAATTCAACTAGTATCCATGAGGATGTGGGTTCGATCCCTGGCCTCACTCAGTGGGTTAAGGATACAGTGTTGCCACAAGGTTGGGCATAGATTGCAGATGCAGGTCAGCTCCTTTGTGGCTAGGGCAGTGGCTGTGGCATAGGTTGGCAGCTGCAGCTCTGATTTGACCCCTAGCCCAGGAACTTCCACAAGCTGCATGTGTGGTCCTAAGGAAAAAAAAAAAATGTAATTGAATTTAAAAATCACTCAGAACGGCATAGCTGAGGTCATTAAACAATTAAACAGGCAATGGTGGATAATTTGGATATTTATATCCAGGAAAAGAGAAATGTCTCTCCTTACATTGGGAAGGAGAGAAACAGGCTCAGAAACTATAAAAATATCCTTGCAAATTTTCAAAATTAGTGCAACATTTTAGAAAAGGTATGTTCTTTTCTTTTTCTTTCTTTCTCTCTTTTTTTTTTTTTTCAGCTGCTCCTGTGGCACATGGAAGTTCCCAGGATGTTGTTTAAATCAGAGCTGCAGCTGCTGGCCTACACTACAGCCGCACCAGATTTGAGATGCATCTGCAACCTGCATGGGAACCTGCGGCAATGCCCGATCCTTAACCCACTGAATGAGGCCAAGAATCAAATCTGCATCCTCGAAGACACAGTGTCAGCTTCTTAACCCCAAGCCACATGGGAACTCCAGTATGTGACTTTTTTAATGTTTGTTTTTGTTCATCATGGGTACAAGTTAATAAGTTCATTGTGAGGAGAAAAGTACTAAAGCATCTATGTGTCCTGCTTCCATGGGTTCTACATGCTACGGCAGTAAAGAACAATGGTCCTGGAGCTCCTACTGTGGCACAGTGGGTTAAGGATCTGACTGCAGTAGCTCCCATTAATGCAGGAGTTTGGGTTTGATTCTGGTTTGGGCAGTGTGTTAAAGGATCTGGTTATTCCACAAACTGCATTGTAGGTCACAGCTGTGATTCAGATTTGATCCCTGGCCCAGGAACTTCCATAGCCCAAGGGTGTGGCCGTAAAAATGTAAAACAAAATAAAAAAGAAGTAATAGTTCTCAAAAGCCACAACAGTGGATCCTCTTTGAAATGCTCCCTGCCTAACTGGGGTCTAGTGATTGGGCCTTCCTAGGCACAGTGAGATTGTGAGTGGGAAGTGCTTTGAGTTCTTTAGAAAGATATGTTTTATAAATACTATTATTATTAAAGCTATTATTAAAGCTGAGCCCCGGTTTTAGCTGATGCCCTTCTGGAGGCATGGGTGGGCAGCAACCCACTTTCCTGCCCTGACAGTAAGGCATCTTCCTTACTTTCCAAGCGCTGTATCTCAGTCCTATTGTGCTCAATTTCTTCGCTTTCTCAAGGACCTTACCCTCCCTGCTTCTCACAGAAGGTCAGTCCTCAAAGGGGGAGACAATCAGGCAGGAAATCTTGCAAGAACAAATCAAAGTAGCAATTTTAGTAAAAAAAAAAAAAAAAAAAAAAGAATAGCTGGATTTAGCCCATGATAAAAACAGTTTCTTAAAGAGTTTTCCTGGCACACACATTCATCACCATGCCTCTCTCCCACGCACTGCAGGAGCCCCAAGGTGTCAGCTGGCAAAGAGTTTAAATTTTCCTGAGGCACTCTTACAATTTCTCCAGCTGCTTCTTAACCACCTGACCAAGGCTATGAGATGAGCACTTATCAATTGTATCCTGTCATGATGTTATTCACACCCAGCTTGGCATGTGTGCAACTTCTATACATCCAAGGAAGCCCATTTTATAGACATGTTTTTGGATCCTATTTTTTCTCTTTTAAAGGAAGTGTTTGAAATTACACTTATGATATCCAAAACTGAACATCCTCCCACACGCATTTTAACTGTATCTTGCACCTAGGAAGGCTTAGAACTATAATGGAAGCATATATGTATATTAAAAAAAATACACTGGTAAGCGTCAGTTCCCACAAGAAGCTGAAATTAGAAATTCCCAACAAAAGATTCAAGATTGATGTTGAATCCTGCCATGTTTATCACATGGCAGTTTGTAGAACTATATATTTTCTAAATTTCAGACCCTTTGAGATCGTTATTTCAAATGGCACCTTTTTTTGTTTGTTTGTTTTTCAAATTAGTGTCCTCTTCATATAACATGGGACAAAGTATTTTTTACAGTAGCATTTTCATAATGAATTCAAGAGTTCAGAGGAGGATTTTTAGAGGTCATCAGCCCCAGCCCTTTAGGTTCAGAGATGGTGGAAGTGATAGTCAGAAAAGTCAAGTCCCTTCTAAACGTCATACAGTTTGTGAAAGAGCAAGGACCTAGATCAGGGTTTTCTGAGTCAGTGAATTTTCTGTTCACTACTCCTTCCACAGTTATATTCTATTAGTTTCATCCCTTTGATAAATAAGAGAAAAATTCCTGAATAAAAATATAAAATTTTATATTAACCAATTTTGTTAGATGATTTAAATATTTGAGAATTCTATAGTTTCACTTTTGTTTTAGATTAGTATATTCTGTGACAAACATATAAAATGATTAATCTTGAAAATATAAAAAAGACAAGAAAAAATTAATACAGAGAATATATATAAATAAAAATCATCTCCCAGAGAGAAGTATTATTTTGATACAATTCTTTCCAATTTTCTTCCTCATTATTCCACCATAGGTATGTGTGAATATATTTATACATGTTCAGACATGTAAATAACATTGAATTAATGGTGGGAAAGAAATTAACTTGTATTCTCAAAGAAATCTCAAACCTCAAAACTCACATTTGCATTATATTTTGATTGCAGTGGTTACTTCCGCCTAAAAAAATGTCTTTAAGTCACATCTTTAAGTCCATCTTGGGTTTAGATGGAACCCAAGACAGAATAATTATTCTTCTCTTACTATTGGATATATATGGCTATAATTGGACTCTTTTGGCCAATAGGGTGATAGAATGATCTTCTTATATTAAAAAGGAAATTTTAAAAGAATTGGCAATGGAATCTAAAGAAATAGCTAAACTGATGCTCTGAAAATGTGAAAAAATAATTTTTTTGAAGTTTGGAACAGATTTAAGTTCTGATTATGTAAAATTAAGAAAATTTTGCACAAAAATGCCATTAAATCTGCAACATGCCAAATAGTTTTAGGTGTCTGGGACAAAAAGGTACATGAACAAGATTCCACTTTTCAAATAATTCACATCCTAACAGGATGTACCAATATATCACCATTGACTACAATAAAGTTCTCCAATACAATAATGATATTGTGGCTATATGAAAAGTGGTATAAAATGATAGAGGAATGATCAATTAAAAATTGATGCATGCTTGGGAAATATGTAGAAGACTTCTCAGAAAAAGTTTAACGTAACCATCCCAGGAAATTAAATATTATTTAAAGAAATGGAAAATATCCCATACTCTTGGATGGGAATAATTAATATTGTTAAAATGGCCATGCTACCCAAAGCAATCTACAGATTTAATGTGATCCCTATCAAATTACACATTACATTTTTCACAGAACTAGAACAAATAATCCCAAAATATATATGGAGACTTGAAAGAACCAGAATTCCCAAAACAATCTTAAGGAAAAAGAATAAGGCTAGAGGCATAACACTCCTAGACTTCAGGCAGTACTGCAAAGCTACAGTAATCAAAATGATCTGGATTGGCACAAAACAGACATACAGATCGATGGTACAGAATAGAGGGCCCAGAAATAAGTCCACACACCTACAGTCAATTAATCTTCAATGAAGGAAGAAAGAATATGCAATGGGAAAAAGATAGTCTCTTCAGAAAGGGGTTTTGGGAAAGTCAGACAGACACATTAAATCAATGAAATTAGAACACATTCTCACACTATACATAAAAATACACTCGAAAGAGCTTAAAGAATTAAACATAATATGTGACATCAAAAAACTAGATGAGAACATAGGTAGAACATTCTCTGACATAAATTGTACCAATGTTTTCTTAGGCTGGTCTCCCAAAGCAATAAAAATAAAAGCAAAAATAAGCAAATGGGACCTAATCAAGCAAATAAGATTTTGCACAGTAAAGGAAACCATAAGCAAAATGAAAATATAACCAACAGACTAGGAGAAAATATTTTCAAATGATAAGACCAACAAGGTATTAATTTCCAAAATATACAAACATTTCATGCAGGTTTATATTAAAATAAAACAAATAACCCAATCAAAAAAGGGAAGAAGAACTAAATGGACATTTTCCAAAAAAGACATACAGATGGCCAACAGGCACATGAAAAGAAACTCAATATTTGCTAATTATTAGTGAAATGCAAATCATAACTACAATGAGGTACCACATCAGACCAGCCAGAAGGGCCATCATTAGAAAATCTATAAATAACAAATGCTAGAAAGTGCATGGAGAAAAGGGAACATTCCTACATCATTGGTGTGAATGTATGTTGGTACGGCCATATTGATAACAGTTTGAAAAATGCTCAAAAACCTAAACGTAGAATTACTATATGATCCAGCAATCCTATTGCTGGGCACATATCCAGAAATACTATAAATCAAAAAGATATATGCATCACTATGTTCATCACAGCATTATTCATAATAGTGGGACATAAACACAATAACACAAATAAAAACCTGTCTACAAGATGGAAACAGACTCACAGACATAGAGAACAGACTTGTGGTTGCCAAGTGGGAGTGAGGAGGGAGTTGGATAGACTGGGTGTCTGGGGTTAGTAGATGAAAACTATTACATTTAGAATGGATAAACAATTACTTCCTACTCTATAGCATGAGAAACTACATCTGGTTTCCTGGGATAGACCATGATGGAGGTTAATATGAAAAAAAGAATGTGTTTGTGTGTGTGTGTGTGTGTGTGTGTGTGTATGTATATATATATATGTATATGTATGTATATATATGTATATATATGTATGACTGAATTATGTTTCTGTACATCATAAACTGGCAAACCATTGTAAAATCAACTATATTTTAAGTTAAAAAGATACATGCACCCCTATGTTCATAGAAGCACTATTCACCATTCACAAGACATGGAAACAACTTAAATGTCCACAACAGATAAATGGATAAAGAAATGGGGTACGTATATACAGTAGAATATCACTTAGCCATAAAAAAGAATGAAATGATGCCATTTGCAGTAACATGGATGGACTTAGAGTTTATTATACTACGTGTAGTAGGTAAGACAGACAAATACCATGCTATCACTTATACATAGAATCTAAAATATGACAAAAATAAGCTTATCAACAAAACAGAAAGGGACTCACAGACATAGAGATGAGATATGTGATTGCCAAGGGGAAAGAGGGAGTCAGGGTAGGAAGGCATGAGAATTTTGGGTTAGCAAAGTATCACAGATAGAATGGATAAACAACAAGGCCCTACTGTATACACAGAGAACTATATTCTATAACCTGTAATAAACCATACTAGAAAAGAATACTAAAAAAGAATATCTATATCTATATATCTATCTACATCTACCTATATCTATCTATATATACATATATATAGATGTCGATCTATGGATATAGATATATATGATTCACTTTTCCATACAGCAGAAAGTAATACAACATTGTAAATCAACTATACTTCATGTAAAAAATCTATAAAAACTACCATCCCAGGGGTAAGAGGATGTTCCACAATGGAACAATTATGTATAGATAATAGGTTGTATGCTTTAGGAATAACATTCATTCATTCATTTAATAAAGATTTATGGAAAATATACCATGTGTCAGGCACAACCCAGAATTAATAACAGAGCTGTGAACCAGACAATCAAAGCCCTTAGCTTCCAAAGTGAGAGGAAAATCTCGAGACTGGATTTTTAAGGTAAATTGTGCTCCTAGAGATATTACTTTGTCAATGAGTCATCAGCATATAGATTCTTATTTAAAACCAGCAGCACCAAATAAGTTCATCTAGGAAGTGAGGCAAAGCAAACAGGAAAAGGAGAAAGTGTGAGCCTTGGGGCTCCATAATATATTAAGACTGGGGAAAAAAAGCAGAGGTACTAAAAAGAGACTGAGACGAAATAACTGTTGAGGTAGTTCAGAAATTGTACAAGGAAACTATGAGAGGGAGGAATCCCAGAAGATGGATGAAAAAAACATGGTCCAAGGCTACTGAGTTAAACATACCAAGTAAGATAAAGATTGGTAATTTACCACTGAATTTACCAATGATGAGGTCATCGGTTGACTAAAGACTTATTTGAGTGGATTGTGTATATAATTTTAACTAAAATTATCTTTCAGAGGAATCTTAATCTATTAACAAGGCAGAAAATGCAAACATCAAATGATATTGAAATTTTGAGTAAGATGAGAACTAGGTATTTAATACTGGATTTGAAAAAAATGTCCATCATTGAAAACACTGACAAGAGAATATTCACTGTAGTGTTGGGAAGAAAGCCTGATTAGAGAGAATGGGGGGTGGGACATTAAACATAAATATGAAAAACACTCTCACAGAATTTTCCTATAAAGGAAAGCAGAGTGAAAAGTACTAAAACAGATGTGATACAGATGCCCCAGTTTCCCTTGCTTCAATCGTTGCTTCTGTTCCTTTTTTCCTCCCTTTGCTAAATCTCCCACCCTTGAACTTTGTCTAACCAACAAACCACAGACTTACCAAACAGCTCTTGATAAAAACTGTTCTGACAGTTATTGGGATGTCATTGTGCCAAAAATACCAAATAGAAGGAATGGAAAACTGGAACAATCTTCAACCAAGTCAATAGTGAGTTTCACAGGAGTCAGAGGTGAAAACTGCTATGTGAGTAAGACCACAAGTCTCCCTTTCTGCCCCTCCTCCTATAAAATCCTCCTTTGACTCTGCAATTTACCTGGTTTTCAGGTGATACTTTATATCCATCTGGTGAATAAAATCTTTAACCTCTACTTGAGTTACCTGTTTTTCCCCTTGGCAAGAGAAATGGGGCAGTAACTGGAGAGAGATTGCCCCCCCCCACAACAGAGAGGTATGTAAAGACGAAAAAATTCTTATTGTTTCCAACGAAAACAATTCTATAAAGAAAAAAGATTCATGATATATATGTAAAGGGAGCAGATAATTGCAGGAGAAATATTTGTGTATCCAAAAAGACATGGAATCCAGTAAAAAAAAGACGAAAAATAGAAGGGAGCCAGAAGAGCTTACCCTTAACTAGAGGAGGAAAGTAGAGAATACCAATGCAGATCATAAAAGGATTTGGTAAGGGAAAGATAAAAAAGTCTCTCTTTAGAGCTTGTGTGTGCTCAATGAATAAGAGAAGTCATCATATAAAGAAAGAGGAAGGGAATGCTGGCATTTTAAGGAGTGATGAGAAGGCAAGAAATGATATATTCTATATTATTAATATCTAATTTATTGGATTATGATGTTGGAGTTTGGGCTTGTAAATTTCTGGGAAATGTGATAGGACTCAAAGGTAGTGCTAGGAAACTATTCGGGATGGCATATTGAGGAAATATTTTAGATTTCAGGTGGCAAATGTCAGAAAAGTAGCTGACTGTTGTTTTCTAACCATTGAAGAAATAAGATTTTTAGACAAGTGATGACAAGGCTGATTCTGTCATAAATGTGTTGCTTGCTTTATAATAATTTTAACAATAATTTGTTCTTCAAACACTTTTATTCAATTTTCTGTGTAAAATATTAGTGATTATCACAATAAAAGTAACAAAGAAATAATTTGTATAAATGTATACCTAATAGTGACTTTTGTGAATCTGGCTCCATAATACTTATAGGCAAATAAACTACCTTTAATTTATTAATTATGTATTATTTTCTCATATATTTCTGTAATACCATTTGAAAATATGAATATTTAGAAACAAATTAAGTGCTATATTTAGAATACAAGATGTTTTGAAACATCATTATTTTCTGATCACAAAAGTAATACATGATAATTTGGAAAATATAAAAATATATGATAAAGTACAAATTATCCATAATCCTAAATCACAAACATAGCCATTTTAATAATTATAGCAAATTTCATTATATATATTTATCTTCCTTTATTTAATTGGTTATCTAGGTTATTTACAGTTGCAAATTGCATTTGTAAAGGAATTAGCTAATGAAAATTGGAGTGGTAAAGGTAGCATCACAAGAGCAGATACTTTTGAAAAGTACAGCAAGATAGACAAATGAAAGAATTACAATTTGACATCAGCATCCAAAGATTTAAAAGGTTTTATTATGGTCCCCTAGAATGCAGCTCATCTGTCTTTCTTTAAGTCTCCTGCATGACTTGGACCTAAATCAGGAATAATCCTTGATTCTTTCTAAATCATAGCAAAACTGGTATTGTATTACTTTGGGAAACCTCAGATCAAATAAAACCACATCAGTTTAACCATATGGCAGTGTTTTTTGTTTTTGTTTTTTTTTTTTAAGTTTGCTGCAAGTCCTTTTTATCAATGCAGCATATTATTGTACAAGCCTTTCTAAGTCATAAAATGTGCATGAACTAGGGCAAGGTTTTGATATTTGAAGAATTTTTTAAATTAAAGCATAATATATAAAATAGAGCTAAAGTGGTTTAAAAAATAACATCTGAAGCTGCCTTCTCTCTTCAAAAGGTATTTACTGAATCCACAGAATTTGAAAAAATAAAGATTTAGGGAAAAATTGATTCCCATCAAAATCATTTACCCTCAAGGTAACCACGTTTAAAATCTTAAGAAAAAAAACATTAAATTTTCCAGTATTTTTTGTGCTTGTATTTTGTGGGGTTTTGTCCCTCATTTTTCAATATCACATTATAAAGTACAAGAGACATATAAAGGCCTAAGTGATAAGCCCTTTGACAATGGGCATTATCTGCAATCTACTTGAAAATATAAAGGAAGTTAATAATTTCCTAGCAAAATACTTAAATGAAAACTTGAATATGTCAATTTCCACAAAATATTTAGAGAAGTGATCAAAGTTCTAAACATGGAAATGAGACCAGAACCTGATGTGTTTCAACACTGAACTTTAACTTTTAAATAACAGATCATTCCAAAATGACATTTCTCCATACTCTCCAAACTCTCCTTTAGTGGCTATAACAGTTTACTATCTCACCAGCATTCTCCACGTCCTATATAAATATGGTATCACTCATCTTTTCGATAACAGATATACTAACAGACGTGAAGTGATAGCTCACTATGGTTTTGAGTTGCCTTTCTCTAATGGTTTCGAGTTGCATTTCTCTGATGATGAGTGATGTTGAACACCTTTTTCATGTACCTATTGGTCATTTGTATGCCTTCTTTGGAAAAATTTCTATTCCAGTCTTTTGCCAGTTTTTAATTAGTTATTTGAATTTTTGAAATTGAGTTGTATTCATTTTTGTGTATTTTGGATATTAACCCCTTATCAGACATGTGATTTATAAATATTTTATCCTATTCCACAGGCTGCCTTTTCATTTTGTTGATGATTTCCTTTGCTGTGCAGAAGCTTTTTCCTTTTATATAAAAATTTCTATTCCAGTCTTTTGCCAATTTTTAATTAGTTATTTGAATTTTTGAAATTGAGTTGTATTCATTTTTGTGTATTTTGGATATTAACCCCTTATCAAACATGTGATTTATAAATACTTTATCCTATTCCACAGGCTGCCTTTTCATTTTGTTGATGATTTCCTTTGCTGTGCAGAAGCTTTTTCCTTTTATGTAATTCCACATATTGGATTTTGATTTGGTTGCCTTTGCTCTTGGTGTTAAATCCAAACAATGTTGCCAAGAGAATGGTCAAGGGGCTTATCACTTAGGTTTTCTTCTAAGAGTTTTATAGTTTTAGATCTTAGCTTCAAGTATTTTATTTTGAGCTGATATTTGTATTTGATCTAAGGTAGTGGTCCTGTTTTACACTTTTGTATGTGGCTATTCAGTTTCCCCAACACCACTTAGTGAGGGGAACTGCTCTTTCTTTGTTGTTTATTCTTAGCTCCTTTCTTATAAGTTAATTGACCATCTATGCATGGCTTTGTTTCTGGATTCTGTATTCTCTTCCATTGATCTATGTGTCTGTTTTATGCCAAAACCATACTATTTTCATTATTTTATTTTGTAATATAGTTTGAAATCAAAGAAATGTGATGCCTCCAGCTTTGTTCTTTTTTATCAAGATTGTTTTGGTTATACAGGATCTTTTGTGTTTTCATACAAATTTTAGGATTGTTTGTTCTATTTCTGTTAAAATGCCATTGAAAGTTTGTTAGGGATTTATTGGCTCTATAGATCACTTTGGGTAGTATGAACATTTTAACAATATTAGTTCTTCCAATCTAGGAACACAAAATATCTTTTCATTTATTTGTGTCTTTTTCAATTTCTTTCATTGATATCTTTTAGTTTTCAGTATACAGGTCTTTCACCTCTTTAGTTAAATTTCATTTTTATGTTACTGTAAATGGGACTATTTTCTTAATTTCTCTTTCTGATAGTTAATTGTTGGCATGTAGAAATAAGACTGATTTTTGTATATTGTTTTTGTACCTGCAAGTTTACTGAAATTGTTTGTTTTGGTTCATTCTTTAGGGTTTTCTATATGTAATATAATATCATCTGCAAATAAAAAATGTACTTATCCCTTTCCAATTTGGATGCCTTCATTTATTTTTAATGCCTAATTACTCTGGCTAGGACTTACAACATTATGCTGAATAAAACTGGAGAGTGGGCACCTTTGTTTTATTCCCAATTTTAGAGGAAAAGCTTTTAGCTTCTCATTGTTGTCGAGAATAATGTTTACTGTGGGCTTGTCATATATGTATGGCCTTTATTATGTTGAGTTAATGTTTGCTCTATACAGTTTGCTGAGATTTTTATCACGAATGGATATTAATGTTTGTCAAATGGTTTTTCCAATCTGTTGAGATGATCATATGATCTTTACCCTTCATTTTGCTAATGTAACATTTCATTTATATTGATTTGCACATGTTGAGCAATCCTCAAATTCCTAGAATAAGTTCCATTTGATCATGGTATATGATCCTTTTAATATACTGTTAAGTTCTGTTTGATAATATTTTGTTGAGTATTTTACATCTATATATTTTTTAAATAAACATTTGATTTTATTTACAAAGCATAAAAGTTTCAGCAGAAAACACCCAAGCCTAAGTTTCATCTCTCTTATAAAACTACAGAAAATTAAAAACCAAAATGGTGGCAAGTGAAAGGATGACAAAAGGGAAGATGAGGGAGTTTCCATTGTGGCTCAGTGGAAACAAATCTGACTACCATCCATGAGGATGCAGGTTCTGTCCCTAGATCTGGCATTGCTGTGAGCTGTGTTTATAGGTCACAGACATGGCTATCTAACATAATTTTTAAATAGATTTTAATTTTCCGATCAGCTTTAGTTTCAGAGGAAAATGAAGTGGAAGGTAAAAATATATCCCATTAGGCTTCCTGACCTCACACATACATACCCCCCCCCATAACTATTTCCCACTGGAACAATACTTTGTAACAATTTATGAACTTACACTGATATATCACGATCACCCACAGTCTGAAATAGTTTATATTCTTGGTGTTGTACATTACATGGATTTAGTCAAATGTATAATGACATGTATCTACCCTTTTACTACTATGTATAGTAGTTTCATGCCCTAAAAATCCTCTGTGATTTTTGCATTCATGCCTCCATCCTCTCAATCCATGGCAACCACTAATATTTTTACTATTTCCACCATTTTCCTTTTGCATAATGTCATATAGTTAGGATCATACAGTATTTAGCCTTCTCATATTGGCTAATTTTTTTTACAAATACGTATTTATGATTTCCCCTTGTCTTTTCATGGCATGATAGCTCACATCTCTTTTCAGGACTGACAAATATTCCACTATCTGAATGTACTACTGTTTGTTTATCCATTCACCTGGTGAAGAACATCTTGGTTGCTTACCAGTTTTGGCAATTATGAATAAAGGTGCTATAAATATCTGTGTGTAGATGTTTATGTAGACATAAGTTTTCAACTCATTTGCTTTTTGGGGTAAATACCAAGGAGTGAAATTTCTGGATGACATGGTAAGAGTATGTTTAATTTTTTAGGAGACTGTCCAACTGTCTTCCCATATTGTATCATTTTGCATTTCTACCAGCAATGAATGAGGGTTGCTGTTGCTTCACATACTTGCCAGTTTTTGGTGTTATTCTTAATTACAGCCATCCTAATAGGTGTGTAATGTATCACACTGCTGTTTTAACTTGCATTTCCCTGATGATGTAATGATGGGGAACATCTGTTCATATGCTTATTTGCCATCTGTATATCTTCTTTGGTGAGGTATCTATTCAGGTTTTTTACCTATTTTTAACTTGAGTTGTTCAGTTTTTTTTTTATGGTCATGTGTTAAGTGTTTTGTGTATTTTGGATAAAAGTCCTCTATCAGATCTGTCTTTCACAAAGATTTTCTCCAAGTGTGTGCATCTTCTTAATCTCTTGCCTTTTGCAGAGCATACTTTTTCTTATTTTAATGTAGTCCAGATAATCAATTATTTCTTTCATGTATCAGGTCTTTGGTGTTAAATGTTAAAGCTATCACCATAACAAGATCATCTAAGTTTTCTCATATTATCTTCAAAGAGTTTTGAGCTTTGTGTTTTACACTGATATCTATATTCAATTTTGGGTTAACTGTTTTAAAAAATGTAAGGTTTGTATCTATAGTGTGTGTGTGTGTGTGTGTGTGTGTGTGTGTGTGTGAATATCCAGTTGTTCCGGCACCATTTCTTGAAAAGATTGATTTTCTGCCCACTGGATCAATCTGTCCACTTGTGATAAAGGGGTGTTGAAGTTTCCAACTATGATAGTGGATGCGTATATTTTTCCTTTAAGTTCTATCAATTTTTGCATTATGTACATTGATGCACTATTGCTATGTACATACATGTTAAGAATTGTTATGTCTTCTTGGAGAATTAACACTTTTACTGTATGTTACATCCGTCTTTTTTTTTTTTTTT
>PVHT021183518.1:24503783-24520856 GCA_004024745.2 Catagonus wagneri | reverse complement strand
TTTTTTTTTTTTGGTCTTTTTGCATTTATGTAGAGCCGCACCTCTGCCATATGCAGGTTCCCAGGCTAGGGGTCTAACAGGAGCTGTAGCTGCTGGCCTTCGCCACAGCCACAGCAACACAGGATCCAAGCTGCGTCTGCAACCTACACCACAGCTCATGGCAACGCCGGATCCTTACCCCACATAGCAAGGCCAGGGATCAAACCCGCAACCTCATGGTTCCTAGTTGGATTCGTTAACCACTGAGCCACGATGGGAACTCCCTCTTCTATTTTTAAATTACAGTTGATTCACAATGTTATGTGTGTTTGTGTGTGTGTATATATATATATATATATGTGTGTGTGTGTGTGTGTGTGTATATATATATTTATATGCACATATATATGTTTTTTATATTATATTCCATGATGGCCTATTCCAAGAGACTGGACATAGTTCCCTGCATTATATGATACGAACTTATTATTGTCTATACACTCTAAATATAATAGTTTACAGCTATTAACCCCAAATTCCCAGCCCATCCCACTATGTCACTCCTCCTCCTTGACAACTACAAGTCTTTTCTCCATGTCTGTGATTTTGTTTCTGTTTTGTAGATAGGTTCATTTGTGTTACATTATAGATTCTACATATAAGTGATATCATATGTTATTTATGTGTCTTTCTGAGTTACTTCACTTAGTATGATAATCTCTAGCTGCATCTATGTTGTTATAAATTACATCATTCCATTCTTTTTATGGCTGAGTAGTATTACATTGTATATATATACCATATCTTCTTAATCCATACATCTGTTGATGGACATCTATTCTCAAGGCTTTAAATATTATTTGTATGTTGATAACTATTATATTTGTATATCTATCCAGGACTGTTCCCCAGTCTCCATATTCAGATACTTAGTAACCTATACAACATCTTCCCACAGATGTCTAACAGATATTTCCAAATTCTCGGGGTTTTTTTCATCCCATATGATGTATTTCCTGCAATTGCCCACTCCTTAGTAAAGTGTAACTACATGTTTGTGTTCAATGGTCTCTGCTCAAAAGTTAGAATAGTTTTCCCAACACTAGATTCTTTATAGCCTCCAATCTTAGGTGCTGCTTTGTCTCCCCTAAATTTTCACCATTTGTTACACTAGTTATGTAATTCATTTTTGCTTATTATATGACTTCCCCGGCTAGAATGTAAGTTCTGATTTTTCTGCTCTATTCATAGGGTCTAGAAAGTGTATCAGAATACGGTTTGTTTAGTGAGTCATAACCAGAGTACCTTCTTGAAAGCATATATTACAGTTTTCAGCATCATCTCCTTTATTAAGCTAGACAACCCAACTATATCTACAAACCATTGCTCCTCAAGAGAGTAGTCTCTCCTTCCAGCACCCCAGCTTTCAGAGAGATGAGTTTGAAATTCAGCTACATTTGCTGAATTCAGCTTGGAAAACAATAAAAACATAGCCCAGCAACCTCAGCTTCACTTTGAATAAAATGAACCTTTAAAAAAGTGTATCCTGTTGACTAAAGAGTCTAATGGTGAAAGACACTAAGTGGTACAGTTTACTAGGATAGGGAAAACTACTAAAATATCCATAGTCTACAGTTTAGACTATATTTATACCTTCAGTCATGAGTCTGGCTTTGCCTGCAATGTATTGAATTGTTGCCTTTCAGTGTAGGTAGAAAAATCTGCCATTGTAGAGATATGAAAATTGAATGACCTACCAAAGGTCAAATAATAGCCTAATAATACTAGCATAGATAAACAATGTGTTCCCTCTATGTTAGGTGTTATTCCAAGCAATTTAAATGCATTCATTTATTTAATCATAAAAACTCTAGTTGGTTTGAGCTCTTATTATAATTATTTTACTGATGGAGCAACTAATGCACATAGAAGTAATATTTGCTCAAGGTCAGTTAGCTAGTGAGATTTCAGGACTGGGATGAAAAACCAGGCAGTCTGGCCAGAGAGTCTAGACTCTTAAACCGTTCACTCCACTCTTCTCACAGAGGAAAGGAGTGACCGAACAGTGATTTAATATCCAGTTCTTCCAGCCAAATTTTATTTCCCTCTCATCTTAGATGCTGGAAATCTCCCTGACTTGAAATGGAGAAAGAAAAAGGAGTCTAATTTATATAATTATGTTAAAAACTGGGGTGTCTGAGATATATGAAGGAGTCAGGGAGAGCTAAGTGTTTTGCTTGGAATTCAAGAACTGGTTATTAGAAAGAGAAATAAGAGAAGAGATAGAATGAAAGAGAAAGTGAGCATTTGATTTATTTCATTGACATAAACCTCATCATCAATAAATTGCATTAAATTTCACCAAGAAGTCTGCTGAAATAGCAAAGTAATATGATGGATGATAAAACATTATCCAAATGAGCTTTACTTTTTTACATGAATGTTGTTCTGCTGTAGTCTTTTGACTTAATTCTTTAATTTGAAGAATATACTCACACTTAGAATAAATGAGGATATGTTAAGGAGTTAATCATTAATTACTATGGTCTTTCCAAGGAATATAATATTTTCACCAAAGAATTTTGATGCACATTAAATTCTAAAAGAGAAAAATATAAATCATCACAATTTTATCAAGTAAAACGATGTTTATGAAAGAGTAATAATATAGAACTTTAAAATAAATAGAATAATATATAATCATGTAGAAAATTAGCTTTTTTCTCCAATAACTATGTGGCTTAAATTTAGTCACAGTGCACTAAGATTAAATTCCACCATGATAAATGTTAATTTTGCCTTTTGTATTCCCTGACTGGTCTATGCTGTTTTCACGGACAGCAAGCATATTCTACTTACTTTATGCACTTTTATTGTATTATCTTTTTAGGTTTAAGTTTTTATCTTAGGTTTTATGTTGAGGCTGAGTATTGTTAATGTGTTTAGTGTGTACTTATATACAGTCTTTTTTTAATTACAGTATAGTTGGTTTACAATATTGTTTCAATTTCCGCTATACAGCAAGGTGACCTAGTCATTAATACACACACACGTTATTTTTTGCGTATCATTCTCTATCATGTTCTATCCCAAGAGACTGGACACAGTTCCATGCCTTTATGCAAAACATTAAAAGAGAAATATATTAGGAGAAATAAATCAGACCTTAACTGAGGAAACTATTCCTATATCTACAGCCATCAGAGGTAACCACAGAAGAGATTCAAGTAAGATGCTAGAAATATCTACACACATTCGTTCTGGAAATGTGAGATCATCAGTAAATTTAATTAGATAGACTATTGTCTATGTAAAAGTTTGACTGTTACCCAAAGACAAAAAAATAGCAAAACTTCATTATTTGATAGTTTTTCTGCTTCTAAAATGCCTAAAACTATTAAAATAATAAGTTAATGTTAGAAAAAAATGCATACATATGTGCAACTGGGTCACTTTGCTGTACAACAAAAATTGACAGAATATTTTGAATCAACCATAGTAAATAAATTTAAAAAATAACAAAAAAAAAACAAATAAGGAAGTCACTTAATGGACTATCATTTCATAATGACACCTTACTAAGAGAATTACAGAAATATGCCCTCTGTCCTTTAGAGGGTAAAAATTGATGGTGAATAACAACTTATAAGCAAAAAAATATGACACAGAGTAACATACATATACATATACACTGCACACTCCCTTTGAACTTTGTATCTGGACAAATAGTCAACTGATCTTTGTCCTCGTGCCTTTTTAATCAAAGAGGAAAATAAAGCATATATTTTCAGCTATACTATATTCATGAATTCTTGATGACAAAACTACCATGTAATCTCCTGGATAACCGATGGAGTGCTTAATAAATGAAGGCAATAATAAATAATTTATTTTTTGTAGATTCCTAAATCTGCTCCATTTTGATCCAGGTGTAACCAAACTAAATTTCCTTCTTTGGTTTACTTTGGTTTAGGAAAGAGTGTTTAGAATTTAAAAATTTTTGAAAAAGACTTTTAAGGAATACTAGGAAGTACAGTGTGAAATGATGCATTATTTTGGACTTGAGTATTAACTTTGTAGGAGGTCTAGTACATATATTTCAGATTGCAGTGCATACTGGAGATGACATCTTAAATGCTTTGTAAGGCCCCAACTTCCATAATCAATGGTTCTAAGACAGAATTCTTCCAGAGAAGTTTGCCAATTTCTCTTATTTTTGATAACAACTAAAATTACTTTGCAAAATGCCTTTGTTCCAAACAAATTGTACTTCATATGTCCAAATTTCTTTCCCAAGAACCATTCTGTCAACACAGACTGTCTGTGAATTTTTATCACAGATTGGTATTGGGATAGTACAGGATACATTGGGGAGAAACAGAATGTTAGTATGCATTATTTAAAATACTTCTCATAGGGTCTCACATAATCTGTAATATCCTATAACTCCAATAGTAATCATGGAAAGCAGAAAATAAATGTTATTTTTGTAACATGTAACTATGCTACCTTAAATGAGCCATATTTCCACATCTATCTAAATAAGAATAAGATAGAATTAATTTTAAGGAATCAAAGATGATGAAATTACCTTTGTTTACATAAATTAATTTCAAAAATGAGTTGACTACCAGAAATATCACTTTTCCCCATATGTCTGTTTATTTAAGAGACATTTTTTTTCCTTGAAGAATAAATTCTCCAAACATAGTAGGACAAATTTTTGGTATTAACTAAAAATATTTTCTCCTTGTAACTTCTTTTTTCCTTCCCCATATGACTGTGATTTTCATACATTTGTATACCCCATTTGAAAAATGTTCTTATTTGTATTAGAGGAAAGAGAAAGAAAGGTGTCAAGGATATGGTAAATTAGTGCTTCATTTGATTTATTTTAATTACAATTTCTTTCCTACTCACAAACATTTTCACAGAGAACTGCATTTGCATCAATTTTTAAAAATATGGAAATAAATAGCACAGACATAAAGAATGATAAAGACATGTTTCATGTGGCATCCTAAACACCGATTTGAAAATTCTGAAGTATTTAGAATATTTTCTTACTGAATAAAATTAACTGTACACATCTATCACTAGAAAAATATATTTTAAACTAAAAAAAATATTCCTTGTTTGTAAAAGTAGAACATGCTGGGCTTCATTGCAATTGTCTTTAAATATCTATAATTGGAGTTCATGATTGTGGCTCAGTGGTAACAAACTGACTAGTATCCATGAGAATGTGGGTTCTACCCCTGGCCTCACTCATTGGGTTAAGGATCCAGCATTGACGTGAGCTGTGGTGTAGGTCAGAGACATATCTTGGATCTGGCGTTACTGTGGCTGTGGTGTAGACCAGCAGCTACAGCTCCAGTTCTAACCCTAGCCTGGAAACTTCCATCAGCCCCAGATGCAGCTCTTAAAAAAAAAAAATAAGGTAAATATGCATAATTGTTTTGTATGTATTGTCCAAGTACAGATTAACTCTTGCTCAAAGGAATGACACTTATGGAAAAGGAACAAAATTAACGTAGCACTCCCTTTTATTCAAAAGAGTCATGGGACAGAAAAAAATAAGCAAGACGGATGGATGGGGAAAAAAAAAAAAAGAGGAGAAATAATGGGACCAGTTCCTAATGAGCTACAAATCTGACCAGAGGGTTGATGGAAATTGAAACTGGTGCATCAGACCAGAAGAAAGAGCTAAGAGGGAAGGGAGTTCTTAACAGAATCAAGAGGAGGATTTGAAGTTAGAAAAGAGTATAAATAAATATGGTCACATGGAAGAAGGAACTGGTTCTTAAATCTGGTATGTGGAATCTTTGGACATTAAAATATTTCTACAAGGATGTGTGTGTGTCTTCCACATTCCCCTGCAGACTGTTTTGAATGTGCCTTGAATTCATATTCCACTGTTGCAGAGCAAACTGCAAAATCTTAGTGGCTGAAAATAAAACCCATCTATACATGTACAATTCTGTAGGTCAGACATCTGGGTGGGCTCTCAACTGGGTTCCATGCCTAGAGCCTCACAAGGCTGAAATCAAAGTTATGGCCAAAGTGAGCATTTATGTGGAAGGTCTGGGCAAGTATCCATTTCCAGGCTCATTCAGATTGTTTTTGGAAAAATTCAATTACTGTGTCTATAGATGTAAAGTCCATTTATCCTTCCTGTCTATCAGTTGGGGACCATTCTTGACTCCTGGATACCACCTGTGTTCTTTCTCAGTTGGACCCCTCCATCTTCCAACCAGCTATGGCTCATCAAGACTTAAGCCATGGCCGTTTTCACTCCTTAAAACTCTCTGACCACTTCTTCTGATGCCAGCCATAGCAAACTTTCTACTTTAAAGTGGCTCATCTTATTAGGGTTGGCCCATCCAGATAATCTCTTTAGCTTAAGGAAATGGGTTCAACTGATTAGTAACCTTAATTATATCTACAAAATCTGTTTTGCCATGAAACATACATAGTCATATCCTGTCATATCAGAGAGGAGGGGATTACACAAGGGCAAGTGTTACTGAGGTTATTCTCAGATGTCTAATTACCACATCTCTACTGGAATTTGGATCACTGAGTAGTGTCAAACATTTATACTGAAATCCACAAAAGCAGATCCCTTAAAAGTTCACTCAATACACTGATGATTCAACAATCAAATAAAACCAAGTCACAGACTCTCTCTCAAAAATTTTATTTTTTTCTCCTCTCAAAAAATTTAAATGTAAAATTATGGTTGCTATGATCTAGCAGTTAACAAAAGAAAAAATATATATCCATACTACAGTCTTTGAAAAATGGTTATCAGGGGAAACAAGGACAGAAGATTCCAGAGTTTACTACTCTTTCGTCATATCTCTTCTCAAAAATAATGGATGGTGGAGGTTAAGATAAGTAAACAAATATTTAAAAATCTCATTAACAAGTCCCCAATTTGGAGACCAACTAAATCACAGGGTGTGTAGAATACTCAGAGGAAATATGCAGATAATGTCTCTAGTGAAGAATCAGTCCTGGATCAACTTAGCAACTTAAGAGTCAGAAAATTTGGGAATTCCCATCATGGCTAAGCTGAAACAAATCTGACTGGCACCCATGAGGACACAGGTTCAATCTCTGGCCTTGCTCAGTGGGTAAGGAACCGCATTGCCAGGAGCTGTGGTGCAGATGTGGCTCGGATCCCATGTTGTTCTTGCTGTGGCATAGGCCAGGAGCTACAGCTCCTATTTGACCCCTAGCCTGGGAACCTTCGTATGCCACGGGTGCAGCCCTAAAAAGCCAAAAAAAAAAAAAAAGTCAGAAAATTGCAATAGTTTGCCATTTGCTTTTTACAGAGTAAGAAGCAAAGTAAATGAAGGAAATTTATGAATCCTAATTATTGCCCTGAACTAATTATCCATAGTGATTTAAAAAAATAGCAAAAAGAAAGGGGGAAATCATCTGGGGTTCATGTCCCCCAAACAATTGTGACGTGAGTGGAGAAATATTAGCACAGCTAAGGGAACACTTTCTCTACCACAGAATAACAAAGTCACAGCCAAAACGCAGGTGTTTACCTATCTTTTCATTCACCTGACTAGGAAGAGCTGCTGGCAAGTGGCAGGTAGAACAAGAATATTCAACATTGGAAACTGATTTTCTCTGTCTGGAGACAGAACCAAGCACCCCATGCTGACTTGGAAAAAACTACAGAAGTCTTGGGGATACCCAAATAAACCAAAAAACTAAGTCTACTGAAAACTAATGTATGTTTTTAAAATAATTTCAGAAGGAAAAACAAAGACCAAGCCCACCAGCCACAGTTGCCCAAAGCCCTAGCCAAGATATTCAATCCTTCTCTTGTACCCCCAGCAATGGAATTTCATGTAGACCACAGTCTCCAAACTGAAGCTCAAATAAATGAATGAATGAATGGATGAATGAATGAATGAATTAATTAATTAATTAATAAATAAATAGATAGATTTCTAAAGTAATGAAAGGGGAGCCAAGAAGAGCTAATTCTTTTAGAAAGTAATCCAAGGTCTTGAGCAGTTTTCATTTTAATCATCAATAAAATAAAGGATATGATAGTGCAAATATGCAAAGCAAGGCATTTTACAGGTTTGCAGCTGAGCTAAACATGGTGCAGCCGCCCAGCTCCCAGCTCAGGTCTGTGTATATGCTGGACAACCCCCCCAGCTGGTCATGGAATTCTGGGGTGTGAGCCAATGCAATTGATTGCATTCCTGAAGCTACTGTCAGAGGCAAGAAGCAGAGATCATTCCACATAATTTTCTTGTATTTGTCTGTGAAGGACAGGCAACAGGTGCTTTATAATTATCTTATATGCTTCTTAGCACGTATTTGTTTTCAAACTATGATTATAATCTGTTAATTCAATAATTTTACCTAAACATTTAAGTCTACAAATGATCATTCTAAAGCACTCACCACAAACTTATATTAAAATAAGCAGGAGGGAGAGAGAGTGAGAGAGAAAAGAAAGAGACAAGGGCACTTAATAATAAGATTTTTAAGATTTACTTTAAAAACATATATAGAGCTCAATAATATATTTTTCTGAAGCTCATATGAAATATTTTCAAAAGTTTATTCTTATCAGGATTCAAAAAAATCCCAAATTCATATAAGAATATGTTTATAGTTACACATGCTTAGAAGAAATTTGTTTTCTACTCTGACATAATAGAAGAGAGATTAAAGTTCTATTTTCATTTCCTGAGTATTTTCATGGGTATTTGATTTATAAATGTTATTTAAAAATATTTGGTTTTTATGCAATTTTCTGTATGAACTATTCTGCACAATTCACAAATTAAAATGAGGGTAAAAATAAAATGAATATAAACAAAATATGTCACAATTAATCACTACAGATTTAAAGCACATTTATGGAACAATCTGGGGAAAAAAAGATTTTTAGATTAGTCTCAGATGCTATAAGAGATAAGTGGAGTGACATTCACCCAAAAGCCAATGAACATATGGTATAAACACAAGAAAACATGGAATAATACCAATTAGCAATGTTTAAGAGCCAATTGGAAACTGTGGATATAAAATATAAAAACTGAAAAAACTTTTAAATTCATAACTGAGCTCAATTGAAGGGAGAATTAATAATATGAAGGAAGTTCTGAGGAAGTCACTTAGAACCTTGCACAGAAAGACAAAGAGATAAAAATGTAAAAGAGCATGTAAGAAACATGGAGAGGGGTTGGGGCTACAAAATAATTCTAATATTACAACTTTGGGGAAAGGAGAAAGGTGGGCATATTTTGCAAAAAATCTTCAAAAACAAAATAGGAACTGTCTAAAATTTAGTTAGCACATAAACTAAAAAATATTCTTTAGAGTTTAATAATACACTAAAAATAATAAGAAATATAGAAAACTCTAATGTCAAAGTTTTTAACTTATTCCTGGTGATGATTTTAGACATAAGTGATGTATAATTCTGTGACAGCAGAAGGAGCCAACATAGTAAAATAAAATAAATTTTATAATCTGATATGTTTTTAAAATAGAGAAATTTACTTGGTACATGGCCCACTAGTGATTTGCTTCTAGGACTAAACATGGTTTGACAGAAAAATTGTGCTTCCAAACTTATCTCTGTGATTTCTAATCTACTAAAAAATAGCTAGAAATGAATCATAGCTATATTGAATAAATGGATTCAAGATGAAAATACACTGATTTCAATTAAAGTGATGATGACAGAGGACTCATTTTCTTACCATTTCCTGGAGAATACTCATCCTTTTTAATAAAATTCATATACAATAAACTAATTGCTGTAGAATATAAAAGATTATGTGATTTTTTTCCCATATGGGTATACAATGCAAACTGTAAAGACAGTTAACATAAGACATTACTAGTTTTCCCGATAAAAAACAAACCAAAAATATCAGTCACCAGGAAAAAAAAATATGTTTTTTTTTACCATTGTATAGGAAAAAGTATTGGACATAATATGGCAAAATAATTAAAAGTTGCCATCATTTTTGTATTAGCATAAATCTGAATATTCTAATAACTTTGCATTTTTTGTTTGTTAAAGAAACTGTCACGAATGATGCTAAAGGAAAATTAACATCTCAGGATTAACAAAACTGTTTTGAATTACTTTAAACAATTTTCCTTCTAATTTTTCTAACTTCAAAGATATTGGAAATTTTTTTAAGAAAATTGAACACCTCACACTTATAAAAATATTTTCTTATTCTAAAAAATGGGGATTCTTTGGCAGGCTAGCTAATCTTCAAACAAAAAACAGTATTTTAAAACATGTTCTCAGGAAAACTAAAAGCTTATATTTTTGGCAAAACGAGTCAACATGCTGTCAGTTACCTCCTCCAAGATGCAATTACTGTCAGCACTAAATAATTTTGAGCTTCCGGCAAGAGGCTATATTCAAAAAGGTTTCCACAGACCTATAAGCAAGTTCACATCTTCTAAAAGAACCAGAGCAAAACCTCACTTAAGCTATTTTCTGGCAGTTAAATCATGATGGAAAAGCTTGGTTATCGGCTGTTTTTTATTACTGAACTTTACCTTCAAAAAGAAAAACATTAAGATTAGTTTTCCTTTTATAAATTGCCAAGAAATTCTTTGTCAACCAAATTAAAATTTTCTGAGAAGTGAGAGCAAAGTGAAAAGCCACCTGCAGTCTGTTGCAGTTTTTGCTACGACTATCTTACTCTTACTATGTGAACTCAAAGTGCACTTCATCTACCTACCTTCCAGACGCTTAAAAATTTTGTGTGTATCCTCCAAAGATCTCAAGAAGTTATGAGATGACTCATATTATTTCCAGAGTACATTTGTGGAAACTCTAGCAAGGATATAAAAATTAATTCATCAAATGTTTTAAAAATTTTAGTGGTATAAGTGGTAATTCAACCCTGGTTTTCTGCTAAATCCCCAAATGCAATTGCCCTTGTCAAACTAGAAGTAAAATGTACTGGGGAGAAATTGTTTCAATGACTGTATAAGAAAAATTATAATGACAATAGTCTATGTACTAAAGGATATTGCTGAGATTTCTTTCCTGAGTTTTGCCACATCAAATGATGAAGAAGCATTACTAGACTGCTTAAATATAAAAGCTTTAAAGATTGGCTCTAATATAGCTGATATAACTGAATGCTATTTTGCATTGATTTGTGCCACGTAGAAGAAAATTTGAGGATGTGTGAATCAGATGCTCTAACCATATGAATCTTGATATTCTAACATTTTTCTGTCTCTCAACAGAGTGATTTTACTGTCCCAAGTGAGTAAAAGTATCTTTTCCCGTAGTTGCCTAGCCATTCTAAGCTTACCTCCTTAACCCACTGCCCAGAAAAATACCTCAATAACACAAAAAATTTAAAACTGCTATTTAAATTCAAGTTCTTAACTATATTCAACATAGAAAATATCACACAATGGTCTTGCTGGGAAAACAGATAAGAGCTAATATGTTTTATTCACTGTTAAATGATCCATTTACGTATCTAGACAGGCATATTTCATCAGAGTTATCATACATTATATAATATTAGTTCTTTCTTCTAAACATGATGTTTATATAAATTGAAAAACTTTGCCCTACTCTTGGATATTACTGAAGAGTGTTTAACTTTGACTTCACTTATGTTTATTCTTTCACAACTCTCCACACTTTACGTTAGGAGTCAGCTGATTAATTTAAAAATATTTATATTGAGCTGTTGCTACATGTCAGTCTCCATAGGGATTCAGAGTTCATTTTTTCAAGAAGCTCATTCACAAATAATGAACTTACTAAAGTGTTCATACCTCAACAGTATAATTCAAAGTTTAGTTATTCTGCTTAAAATTATTTATATGCAATGGCAAAAGTCCTTCTGTAATAGAAAATAGCCATAATATACTCAAATTTTGTGTATTTTCTTTGCTCTGTTATTAGAAATTTTAAATGTTTTTTTAATTAGAACATATTAATATAATCTAAAAGAACAGAGAATATAAATGTTATCCTGACATCACATAAAAGATATTTCAAGGAAAAGGAAACTTGGAGGGCCAATGCAAAAAAAAATATGTTCTGCTTTATTGGTAATCAAAAAAATGCAAATTTTAGCCATAATAATATAATGATATTTTACACCCACCAGTTTAAAAAAATAAGAAGTTCTGATAATGCCACGTTAGTTGGTGGAAGAATAAATTAATACAGTACCAGAAAACAACTTAGCATTAACTCGTGGAGTTATCTATGTATAACTTTAGGATTTGGAAGCTATTTCTAGATATTTACCCTACAAAACTCTTAAGCATGTATCAAGAGATTTATAAAAAATATTTATGGCATTGCTAGACCTCAAATTACAAAAACCCAAATGACCATAAACCTAAGTATAGATAAGTATGTCGCGGTATATTCACACAAGAGAACACTACATAATAGTGAAAATGAATGATCTGCTGCAAACACCAAAGAATGAATATTAGAAACATATTATTGGATGTAAAAAGCAAGATATAGATTTCTTACAGTATTGTACCATTTATATGAATTTCAAAAGCACACAACTCAATAAAGTACATAATACATAACAAAACTAAAATTAAAAGAAAGAGGAACACAGAGGGTGCATATGATTATACCTGACTTGGAGAGAGACAATGTCAATATATGGAATGTCAAAATTATTAACATTCTATTTTCAAGTTTATTGTTGAAACTAATGTATTATTCTTTTACCTTAATACATTATAAATGTTCTTTGGTTTGCCCTAACCGCTTTATATGTATATATTGATTCCTAACAACGACCTATAAAATAAATGCAATTTTATTTCATTACACACAGGAAAAGACTGAGGCACAAAAATGTGAAGTAATTTAATCAGAGTCACTCTGCTGATAATATGTAAAGTTGATATTGGAACAGATAGTCCAGAACCGTATGGGGTAGCCATATAGCCATTAAACTGTACTAATTCCATGCACAAAAACAATGTGGATGTGGCCAGGATGGCTGAGTAGGAAAACCCTGAACTCACCTCCTCCCAGGTGTACCCCAAGATCACAACTATTTACAGAAGAGCTATCTATGCAAATGACCTGAAGACCAGTAGAAATGTTTTTCCAAAACTAAATTTATAAAGAAGGAACCACAATGAGGCAGAAAGGAGGGACAGAGATGCAATATAGTCAATACCCACACCCCTAGGTAGGTGACCCACAAATAGGATGATAATGAAAACAGCAGAGGATCTCCCCAAGGAGCAAGAGGTTCAAGCCCCACGTCAGGCTCCCCAGCTCAGGGATCCTACACTGAGAAGAGGAGTGCCCAGTACATCTGGATTTGAAGGCTGATGGGGCTACAATATGAGAAGGCCAGAGGGCCATAGGCTCTGAGACCTAGTACATAGATAGTAATTTGAAAGGAGCCTGGGTTAGACATACTTGATGATTTTGGAGAGCCTCCCAGAAAGGAAGGAGGAAATTGGGGAATAAAGATTCTGAAAGCAGCCATTTTAGGGAGCCCATTTTACAGCAAAGACAGTGGTGCTGGCAAGTGCCATTCTTGAATACTTCCTCTAACCTGTTACTGCCAAGGGCTTACTTGCCAACCAGCAGGCCAGTACTGGTGTCAGGCCTCTGAGCCCCATAACCAGCCACTCCTAATCTTGGCTCCGCCCACTAGTGGCCCAGGACCAGTCTTGGGATCCCTGGGACTGACAGCCAGCCATGCTAGGAGCTGGCCCTGCCCACCAGTGGGCCAGCAGCAGTCACATGAAACAGGGTCTAACAGTCAACTAGGCCAGGGGCCAGCCCTACCTACCAGCACACTCATGGTAGTCAACCCCACCTCAACAGATGGGCACACAGAGCCCACAAAGGAATCATCCTAGAGATCACTGCTCTGGTCACCAGAAGGAAGTGTGCTGCTGGGCCCCAGAAAATGTCTCCTACATAAGGTCACTTCTCCAAGATTGAGAAATATAACTCATCTACCTAACACATAGAAATAAATCCAGAGAATTAGGCAAAATGAGAAGTTAGAGGAATAATTTCCAAACCAAGCAACAGGACAAAACTCCAGAAGAAGAACTAAATAAAGTAGAGATAATTTACCTGAGAAAGAGTTCATGGTAATGATCATAAAAATGCTCTATAAAATCAGAAGAAGAATGGGTTAACATGGGGAGAATCTTAATAAAGAGTTAGAAAGTATAAAGAACCAAATAGAGTTGGAGAATACAATTGAAATTTTAAAATACACTAGAAAGAATCAATAGTAGATTAGATATCACAGAGGAGTGGATCAGTGAATTGGAAAATGGAATAGTGGAAGTCATCCAAGCTGAAAAGAAAAACAAAAACAAGAATTTCAAAAGTAGGCTATCTTTAAGAGACTTCTAGGATGACATCTGCATTATAGGTGTCCCAGAATGAGAAGAGAGAGAGAGAAGGGTAGAGAAATTCTTTAAAGTTATTTCTTTAAAATTTCCCTAAACTGGGGAAGTAAACATACATCCAAGTCCCATAAGCACAGAGATGAACTTAGAGAGTTACACACCAAAATAATTAAAATGGCAGAAATTAAAGACAAAGAGAGAATCTTAAAAGTAGCAATAGTAAAACAACTGGTTACCTATAGGTAATTCAGAGAACTTCCCTAACACTATCAGCTGACTTTGTTCAGCAGAAACTCTGCAAGCAAAAAAGAGTAGTATGATATATTTAAAGTGATGAAAGTGACAAACCTACAGCTTAAAATACTCTACCTTTTAAGGCTATCTTTCATTTTTGAAGGAGAGATAAAGAGTTATACAGATAAGCAAAAGCTAAAGGATTCAACACCACTAAACTAGACTGAAAACATTAATGTGATTAGCTATAATAATGTAGAATGCTATATATAATATTAAAAAAATGTAATGCCTTCAAAATATTTAAAATATTTCTATACCCTTATAGGATGTTTCTATGACAAAGATCAAGGAGGTTTAATTAGCAACACATTGACTGAATCAAAGTTAAACACACTCTCCCAGTTAAAGCAAAAGTGTGCCACTTTAATGGTCAGAGCTTACACTTACAAAACCTAAATTGCATACACAGTGATGGGTAACCATCCCTTCAGTTAAGCTCATTGAACAGGCTGTGTCTGTTTAAAACATAAAGCTCTAGAGAGAGTAGTGAAATAGTAGTGAAAAAGCTGGCAACTACAGCGGAGCCCTAAAAGTTGTATATAAGTGTCAGTAACATAATGTCTTCACATTTCAAGGACTTAAAGCAGGTACATAAATAAAACATGCACATAAAAGTTGAATAAACTCAGATACAGTTTAACTATCCAATTAACCCCCCCTCCCAAATTCTACTACTGAAATTCCATCACTTTTGTCCATAAGCTAAAGAGCAACGGTATCTTATTAATTACAAAGGTGTTTCATATCTAACACAGTCCAAGTAAAGATATTAGAGAGTCTTTTAGTAGATTAATAACTGTTTAAAAGATCTGGAAGTAAACAGACATTAATATACTGGATGAAACATATTATGTTCCTACTTTGGGCTGGTAAGAATTTGAGGCACATATATCTCATTCTTCTCTTCACAAATATCCTGTGAAGTAGGCAATATCCTTATTCCAATTTTACAGTTGAAGGAAGCAAGTAAAAGTACAGCTAAATAACTTCTACAGAGTCACACATCTTGCAAGACATAAACCAGATTTCAAATAAAATCCATAATATCATCTGAGCCATTAAAAAACTATACCCCCACTATCATGATAACCATCCTATGTTTTATTTTTGAAACAAAGTTAATTCCATGATTTTTCCTGATTTTAAAGAAATAAAATAGAAACAAAGTATAAAGAAGAAAGGAAATAAATCATAATGCTATCACACAAAGATAGCATCCGCATTATTTTTTCTAAAGATACAAATACACATATGTATTTTAAGAACAGAAAGATGCTCAGTGTATACACATTAAATACTTCGTATTATTAGCACTTTTAAATATTATAATTGTTATTATAGTTGTGTATATCTGTAGTTCATTTATTTTCATTGCCACAGAATACTCTAGTGCGTAGACATACCAAAATTTATTTTTCATTTCTGCCTTAGATGGACATTTGGGTTACTTTCAGTTTGAGGCTATGGCAAATAACACTGCTGTAAGAATGGTTTCATATGTATCTTTGTGCACATTTTATATACTAGTTCTCTAGAGGGAAAAAGAACCCCAGTGCATGGCATTGAACAAAATTCTAATGTAAATACTACCGTAATAACCAATTCCAAGCTAACACTGGTCTGAAAGATAACAAAGTTTCTGAAAATTTAACAGCTGGCTCTCTGAGCCAGTACTAGCTGATTTGAGCACACCACTGCTAGAGTACATAGATATTTATACTAAGCTGGAAGGAGGGCGATTTGTTTTTATACATACAAAATACATAAGATATATTTATATAATACATATATATATATACATACCAGATGATAGAATTTGTACATGATTAACTTGAGCAAATAATGCCAAATAGTTTTCCAAAGCAGGAGTACCAAATTTACATCCGCACCAACAGTACATGAGAGTTCTCATTGTGTGTAAGTCTTAAGTTTTATTCATCCAAGAGGATATGATATAGTATATCATTTTGGTCTTATTTTCCATTTTCTGGATTACCTATGAACGTGATGGATTTATGGCTATTTTCAGTATCCCCAGGCCTCAAGTCGTTTGTTCATTTTTCTGCTTAGTTGTGTACATTTTTCTTACTGATTTTTGATCTTGGCAATTTGGGGGTATGTCCTTGTTTTACACGTTGAAAATTTCTTCACCAAGACTGTAGCTTACATTTTCACTGTTTTAATGGAGTCTGTTGATAAACAATCTTAATGTACTCAAATGTATTTATCTTAATCTCCTCTAATTTTTTTGTTCGAGATCTATTTTAGTCATCTGAGGTCATAAAGATATTCTCCTTTATTGTCTAGATTTATCTCCTTACTTTGATTTGTGTATTTTGATTTATTTTAACATAAAATATAATGTTGTGTATGACATGAAATGGGAGC
>PVHT021183518.1:24487060-24502783 GCA_004024745.2 Catagonus wagneri | reverse complement strand
CTGTTGATAAACAATCTTAATGTACTCAAATGTATTTATCTTAATCTCCTCTAATTTTTTTGTTCGAGATCTATTTTAGTCATCTGAGGTCATAAAGATATTCTCCTTTATTGTCTAGATTTATCTCCTTACTTTGATTTGTGTATTTTGATTTATTTTAACATAAAATATAATGTTGTGTATGACATGAAATGGGAGCCAAATTTCATTTTTATTTTTATGGATATAAAGTACACCAGCATGATTTATTGAAAAGTATTTTTCTTACCCAGCTCTGGAGTAGTGATATATATATAAAGTAAGATTCCACATATGCTTGGGTCTTTTTCTGGGATCTCTGCTTTCTATCTTTATATGTATGTCACACTGTCTTACTTAGAACAACATAATAAAAAGTCTGGATAGAACAAACCTACTCACTTTGTTCTTTTCCAAGAATGTTATGGCTACTTTTAAAAATGTTAACACATTTATTGAAATATAATTGAGCCACAATAGACTTCTCATACTTAAAGTGTCAATTTAATGTTTTTCCAATATGTATAAATCCATAAAAACATAATCACAAGTGAACATATCCATCAGACAGAATAGTTTTCTTGTTCCCATTTGTCACCCCTCCAAGCTATTGCTTCATGGAGGGTTCTCTAGAGAATCATTCATAATCTCTTCACCCAAAGCAATAAACTTTAGCATTCTTAAATCTGTTTTTCATGTATTATTTTCATCTATCCATTTATTTTAGTAGTTAATACACTGAATTGTGATCCTAATGTTTTCAGTTAACAATAAAAGTATTTTCCAACATCAATGCACATACATTTTAATATAATTCAAGTTATGTAGTATCCACCATCTGCATGAGCTACATTTAATTATATTTGCTTTAATTATTTCATAGAATAAAAGATGACAATAAATACTAATAAACAAATATAACATTTAATCATCACCTTTTATGCTATATTCAAATATTCACCAAAATAAAGTTACCATCACCACCTTTGTGCAAAAAACTTTGACATCACTCTAAATTCCTTATTATATGGATAAGTAAAAATGAATTTTCCAGAAGAAAATAAGGGTTGATTTTCAGACTTTTCATACGTATCCTCATTTATTTCCAAAAAAATGTATATCAATTTGCACTCCTACAGAAGAATTATAAATGTCTGTCACTATCCCTCATCAACATTAAATGGAATTTCCTCAAATCTTTGCTAATTTGATATAGAAAATATATCATTGCTATATATTTCTCTTTTTGTGATATATAATCAATTTGAGGGCTCTCCTCTGAAAATTTTGTTTTTAACACTTTCCATTTTTTTTCCTATGAAAATATACTTATTGGCTTTGCAGACTAGGTCATAAAAGAGCAAAATAAAATATGACACTTAGAAAATATTAGCAATGATAAATGCACGAAAGTATTAATAAAAATTTGCTGTCCAAAATTGTTTATACTTCTTTTTTAATACCTAAAAGAGCACAAAGGAAGTTTTCTAAAGTTCTTATCTTCTGAAGTTTTATTTTTCTACAATATTGAGCCAATTTCATGAGGAGAAAAGCTTAAGAAAGGCAGTCATTCAAAAGAAAACCCTCTATAATATCCACCCCTACTTTTGTTATTATTTTTTTGGGCATAATTTTTTTCCTTTTTGGTTCTCATATTTTCCTACTTCAAAATTTGTATACTCTCTTGCTTATATTATTCTATTTCTTAGAATTTAAGGGTGTCTTCCTACATTTCCTGCTGACAGTGCTAAAATATTCAAGCACTTCTAAAGATTCTTTTGAGTTACATCATCTATAAATGGTGTTTTTTTGCGAAAACCGCTGCTTAACTATTGTCTAGGCAATGGCTACCCACTGTAACTGCACCTGGAATGTGCTATATCTAGAGCTGCCCCTTTGAGAAACAGATCTCAAAAACAGCCAAAGCGTCTGCCTAAGACTTTGATTTATGGCTTTTACTTGAAACCACTGATGGTCTTTTCATCACTGATGGTCTTAATGATATTATATTTTCTTTATACATATATATTTAGCAATCATCCTTATGTACCAAGTAATTTTCTAGGCATTGGTGTAGGACAGTAAGTAACAAAAGAAAAAAACAGACAAGAATCCCTATTTGACAGAATTTATATTCCAGTATATATCTCTCTGAATATACACTGGAATATCTGAATATATATATATATATATATATACATATATATACACACACACACACATATATATGTGTGTGTATATGTGTGTGTGTGTGTGTGTGTGTGTGTACACACACACACACACACACACATAGAATATCTCTTGCTGCACCTCACTTTCAACTCTTCCAAAAGTTGGACATCACATAATTGAGATGATTAAGGGACATCTAACACTATATAGTCCCCGTGGCCTTTATTTTTTTCCAATAACCTCATATATTCCCTTTCATATATAATAACAAATCACACATTGAAATTTAAATTTAGGTCCTTATATTAAAGAAGGATTTGGGAATAAATTGTTTTATGTATTTTATTTGACAATTATTTATGCATATAGTTTTACTGAAGAGCGATCATGAAGTCACATATATGAGGAAAAGTGATGATAAGAAATTAATCTGCTCTTAAAATGATATCAGCCAATATTTATTGAGCACTTACCATATACCTGGTATTTTTCTAACATATTTTCTTATATTCATGTGTGAAATGAGGACTAGAGGAAAGCATAACATTTAGGTTTAAATGATTTGTGCAAGATAATAGTGATTAAGCTGTGGAAATGGGTCAGTGCAGGGGGCAGGGTGAGGATTAACATCAGGGCAAGCATTTTTAACCATCTTGATATGATGATTTCCTATATGTCTTTAATAGTGTTTTAAAGTATGGTGTCAAATCAGTTTAATTTAAGCCAAAATTTAAAATTACCGTTTATATCTAGTCTAATGTTAAAATAATTGATTGATAGAACTCCAGGGCTATTAAGGAGAGATGAACCTATGTAAAAGCTGTGAAAATAATGTGTGTTCTGCAAACAATTACTTTGTTTTGAGCTTTCATATATTGATTTTTTTTTCAGATTTGTCTAAATATGCTGGTAGGCAGAGTGCTCTCTGAATGTTTTACTCAGAGCGTATTCTTCACTGAAAGGATTCATCTGGCTGCTACAACTTCACCCTGCTGCATCTCAGTCTCCCTAACCTGGTCTCTTTCCCATTTAAAGAAAATATTTGTCTTTCTTCAAGTTAAAGTACTTTTCATAGTAAAAAAAAATGAGCCTCAGCATTTCCAAAGTTCACATTAGAAGCTAACTGCTAATTGCTAAACTACCAAACTCCAGTTTCTTTCTGGAAATTCACTGTCTCCTTATGAATACTCACTGATTCTTACTGACTATGTCTCACAGACCCCCACCTTCTTCTTTTATTTAAACATGTTAGTCCAAGTATAGGGATAGATTCAAACTGAAAACTTTATTGGAGTACAGGGTTAATTTGAAGAACTGCTGAAAGGTAAAGTATAGCCAAAGCAAAAGACTCACAGAAAGTGACATAGATCTAGAACATCTGCTTTCCAGTGTGACTTTTGGTCATTTCTAGTCTATTGTTTACCTCATGGCTCCACCTTCTAAGCAGCTGCTTTGACTTGGCAGAGACTCCACTTAGCCTGTACCAGCTCAAGTCCCAGAATTAAAGTAACAGATCTCTGTGCTTACAGTTCTCCACTGGTTTCCTTACATTGCTGGGGTAATTGATGAGAGTTCCTGTTGTTGCCCAGTGGGTTAAGAACTAGAATGTTATCCGTAAGGATGCAGGTTTGATCCCTGGTGTTGCTCAGTAGGTTAAGTAACCAGTATTTTCTGCAGGCTAAGGCTTAGGATCCAATTTGACCCCTAGCTGGGGACTTCCATATGCTGCGGGTGTGGCCATAAAAAAAAAAAAAATTCCTAGGGTAATTGATACCAAAACTGACCTCCTCTTTTGATGTATTCAGACCCCTAGGGAATAATATGACAACCCTAAGATTTATATACTCACAGAAACTGGAGGGAAGGGTGAGAGGAAGCTTGGAAGCAAATGTCTTTTCCTTATATTTTCCTCTTAATTTAGGGGCTGTCTTTCTAATCAGAAAGTGGACATTGGGAAAGATCAGCAAAGACAACTGATATTTTAAGCCTTTATTGATGTCTGATGATATCAATATATGGGTAAAATATCTATATCATCAAGATATCAAGACAGCTTAAATGTTATACAACAAAACAACTATTCAAGTCTATTTAAATCATGGCTGAAAAGATAATCATTCAGCTACCCATAAAAAAGTATCGATGAGAAATTAAAAGTACTGAGACAACTAATGGAGGAAATCCATTAGCCTGAACTGATCTGATAGTCCCACAGCATGGAACAGAAACTAGAGAAGAGTCCACAATTGCTGGAACTAAGAGTGTAATGAATACTAAACACATCATATAATTGTAATTCCCTCTGCAGCTAATGACAACCCATTTATGTGAACTAAGAAGAAAATGGAGCAGCAGGCTATCAAGGACTCTCAGAAACTCTGGAAATAAAAATGTGAAAATTTGAATAAAACTAAGTATACAACATCTCAAATACAGACAGTGAGGTAGTTACTGAAATTGTAAAACTGGGTTGAAAATAAACTAAGACCAAAGTTCTAGTTGCTATTTAGATACAATTATGAATGTTGCAACTGTGGAGAAGGACAAGTGATGTCTACATTTTCATAAGCATCTGAAGGATTGCTGTACAACTGAGACAGGGACAGCAAATTGGCTTTAAGGATAGGATAAGAAACAAGTAGAGCTGAAGTAGCCACGCTGAAGAATTCTAAGCAAAGACAGAGGGTAAATGATACTCTTCACAGAGACTTTGGGGCAAGATGAAAGCCCCACTTTAGTTCATTCTTATGAATAATCTGTGAAAGCAACAATATGAAATATGAATTGTGACTAAAAACCTGGGACCTGTGGGAAGTAGTTAAAAAAAAAAGCTAATCAATTTGGACAGGAAAAAAATGATATAGGTTTAATTGTTGGGTATAAAAATAGAAATATTGTTCCAATATGCTTTCCTCTTCAAACAATGCTGAAGAGGAAATAAAAAGATCATTTTTCTGAACCGATAATAATAACTGTAGCTGTTCTTTGCTACTTAGCCATTGGACTCTAAATAGATTGAGAAGGGAAGGAAAATATACCATTTTTCAGCTGTGCTGTTCATTGGCATACTCCCTCTAAACTCCTAGTCCTATTTCTCAGTAGCCCACTGTTCCTTAAATCTTCACAATTTCCAGTTCAGCTTGCTCTTTTTTATCCAAAATGCCTCACCTCAAACGTGACCTCCCTGTTTGCAAGCTTCCTTAAGGTGATGACATAGCATCACTATGTCAAATTCATTTCCGACCTCTAAAGAGATCTATTAACCTACTAGCCAAAGTAGGCCTTCTTTCCCAATTCCTGTCCAGCTGTCATGGGTCATGTCCAAAATTTAGAATTTGACTCAGCACCTTTACCAGATTATACATACTCTGTTTCTTCTCATTAGTGTTTCAAAAACAAAAGTGAAAATCTCAAAAATATTCTCTGTGAACAACAGGTAATTATTTAGTCTGAACTAAATGGTTATTGTCATGTATTTATAAATTCATTTCAAGAGGTATTATTCAGAATTCATATTGTATGAATGTAATATTCATTAAACTATAGAGTTGCCCTTAGAATTCTAATCTTCTCCTTCCTTGTGATGAAAGTTATTAAATTGGTTTATATGACTACAGAACACATAAGGGATTTGCAAAAAGTTAATGTCTTTTTTTGCATTAAAATCATTGCTCCATTTTTTTTTAATTTTGAAGGACATAATGACAATTATAATACATGGAGACCTAGTGGTGGAGTGGTACAGGAAGTCTCTGATAGTTTCATTTTTTAGTAGAAAGAGACTACCTCATTCCTATCACACAGTTTCTTCCCAAATTAAATGTCTTCTATACTGCTGTCATGTGAAACAATCTATACTAAACACCAAACATATCACTGTGCCTTGGGAACAGGGCAACTCAGACCCCAGTCATTATTTATATGATTTTGTGTCACCTCTCCCTCCCATGGTTATAAGCCATAGGATTGATTCAGTCTTTGTAATAATAAATAAGGGACACCTATTTGTAAGATTATGGAAATAACCATGGCAGTGTACTTAAAATTGGTTTGGGCCAAATATTTACATATTCTTAAAAAATATTGTTACTGGATTTTGCATCGTGGCTCAGCAGTAACAAAACTAACTAATAACGATGAGGACGCTGGATAGATCCCTGGCCTCATTCAATGGGTTAAGGATCCAGTACTGTGTTGAGCTATAGCTCAGGCCAGAAGCTGCAGCTTTGACTTGACCCTTAGCCTGGGAAATTCCATATCCATATGCTACATGTGTGGTTCTAAAAAGTAAAAAAATAAATAAATAAAAAACTTTGATCTAAAAACATATTTTTTGAAAATGTTCAACCTTTTATAAATATATGATATGTATATATATATATAAATTAAAATATGTATTACATAATTTATTGAATTCTTATTAGATGCCCAGCCCTGCAAAAAGAAATTTACATTCATTATCTCATTTTTATCCCCAGTAAAATACTATGAGAAAAGAAATTACTGAGGCACAAAAATATTTTTATGAATTTTATTACGTTTATAATTGTACTATGATCATCACAATCCAATTTTATAGGATTTCCATCCAAAACCCCCAGCACAACCCCCACCCCCAACCTGTCTCCTTGGGAAATCATAAGGTTTTCAAAGTCTGTGAGTCAGTATTAATTCTGCAAAGAAGTTCCTTGTGTCTTTTTTTAAAATTCCATATGTAAGTTTGACAGCATATGATGTTGGTGCCTCACTGTCTGACTAACTTCATTTAGCATGATAATTTCTGGGTCCATCCATGATGCTGCAAATGCTATTTCTTTCCTTTTAATTGTTGAGTAATATTCCATTGTGTATATGTACCATGTCTTCTTTACCCACTCCTCTGTCAATGGACATTTAGGTTATTTGCACGTCTTGGCTACTGCATATACTGACAGAATGTACATTGGAGTACATGTATCTTTTTGAGTCATGGTTTTACCTGGATAGATGCCCAGGAGTGGGATTACTGGATCTAATCATAATTCTATTTTTAGTTTTCTGAGGAATCTCCATACTGTTTTCCATAGTGGTTGCACCTAAGAGGGTTCGCTTTTCTCCACACCCTCTCCAGCATTTATTGTCTGCAGACTTTTTGATGATGGCCATTCTGGCCAATGTAAGGTGGTACGTCATAGTGGTTTTGATTTGCATTTCTCTGAAAATTAGTGATATTGAACATCTTTTCATGTGTTTTTTGGCCATCTGTATGTCTTCTTTGCAGAACTGTCTGTTTAGTTCTGCCCATTTTTTGATGGGGCTGTTTGTTTTTTGGTATTGAGCTACAACATAGTGTTTATAAATTTTGGAGATTAATCCCTTGCCAGTTGCTTCATTTGCAAATATTTTCTCCCATTCTAGGGGCTGTCTTTTTGTTGTGTTTAGGGTTTCCTTTGCTTGGCAGAAACTTGTAAATTTAATTAAGTTCCATTTATTTATTTTTGTTTTTATTGCCATTACTCTAGGAGGTGGATCTGAGAAGATGTTGCTGCAGTTTATGTCAGAGAGTGTTTGGCCTATGTTTTCCTCTAAGAGTTTTATAGTACTGGTCTTATATTTAGGTCTTAAATCCATTTTGAGTTTATTTTTGTGTATGGTGTTAGAAGTGTTCTAATTTCATTCTTTCATATGTAGCTGCCCAGTTTTCCCAGCACCACTTATTAAACAGGCTGTCTTTTCTCCATTGTATATTCTTGCCTGCTTCATCATAGATTAGTTGACTGTAGGTGAGTGGGTTTAATTCTGGGCTTTCTATATCTGTTCCAGTGATCCATGTTTCTGTCTTTGAGCCAGTACCACATGGTTCTGACAACTATAGTTTTGTAGTATATTCTGAAATCAGGAAGCCTGATTCCTCCAGCTCCATTTTTCTTTCTCAGGAGCACTTCGTCTATTCTGGGTCTCTTGTGCTTCCAAACAAACTTTAAAATATTTTGTTCTGAATCTGTAGATTTCCTTGGGTAGTATAGTCATTTTGATAATATTGACTATTCCAATCCAAGAGCATGGTATGTCTTTCCATCTGTTCACGTCATCCTTGATTTCTTTCATCAGCGTCTTATAGTTTTCAGAGTACAGGTCTTTTGTCGCTTTAGGTAGGTTTATCCCTAAGTACTTGATTCTTTTTGATGTGATGGTAAATGGGATTCCTTCCCTATATTCTCTTTCTGATCTTTCACTGTTAGTGTACAGAAATGCAGTTGATTTGTGTATATTAACTTTGTATACTGTGACTTTGCCAAATTCATTGGTAAGCTCTAACAGTTTTCTGGTAGCATATTTAGGATTTTCTAGGTATAGGGTCATGCCATTTGCAAATAGTGGCAGTTTTACTTCTTCCTTTCCAACTTGGATTCCTTCTTTTTCTTCTGTGACTGCCATGGCTAGGACTTTCAAAACTATGTTGAATAGTAGGGGCAATAACAGACTTCATTGTTTTATTCCTGATCTCAGCAGGAATTCTTTCAGCTTTTCATCATTGAGAATGATGTTAGCTCTGGGTTTGTTGCATGTGCCCTTTATTGTGTTGAGGTAGGTTCCCTCTATGTGCACTTTCTGAAGGGTTTTTCATCAGAAGTGGGTGTTGGATTTTGTCAAAGGCTTTTTCTGCATCTATTGAGAGGATTCTATGGTTTTTATTCTTCAGTTTGTTAATGTAGAGGCACAGAAATATTAAGAAACTTTCCCAAAGTCACACAGTTAGTGCAGAAGTAACTCACTATATATTAAATGTTTCAGCAAAGATGGGCACTAGCTAGTGGGGGCTGTAGCATAATTTCATCACCAAGCCTTACAACACCCTAATTGACATTTGACGATAGTCCAGCATCTAACACAGACAACATCCAGTAAATGGAATCCAGAGGACAACCCTCTGAGGGAAAGTGGTAGAGTAAGCTACATTCCCAAGCTTCAAACATAAGAAAGAGCCCTATATAAGCAAGAACACAGTGTTCTAGAAGACAACTACAAATAGCTTTGACGTTTCAGTGGCTATATATTTCCCATCATCATCGAGACTAAAGCTGTACTAGATAAACTCTTCATGATTCACTTTCTCAATATTTTATAGTGACAGGTCAAAATAAACTTCATTCAAATTAAAATGAACTAAAATGTGGAAAGCTCAAACTAATTAATTCATCATGAGTAAGTGGTGCTATTCCAGAAGTTATAAAAGTTATTTTAGTCTATACACCATACTATTTTCCAGGGAAGAAATATACTAAATGTAGTGTTCTCATTCCCTGCCAAGAAAAGATTAGAGAAAGAACACACTGTATGGTCTTCTGATTTTTATCACACTGATATAACCTACACCTCGTCACATTAGAAGCTTGTTCAAGTCCTTGATTTCAGTTTGAAATAGTTAGTGGGTTTCTTCCAGACCTCTGGGGTGATGAGTGTTCCAGAGAGGATTTACCAGTTTGGATGCACATGTCCTTTCATTACATTATTATCCCATTTATTCCAGTTAATTTAAGAGTTACATAAAGTTTTGAACATAAATTAGGCTGCAACAGGAATACACACACACACACACACACACACACACACACACACACACACGTGTGTGTGTTTATTATTTCAGCAAAGAAATTTTTTACCTAGATAGAACTGGACTCTAAAATCTTTACCCTCCATATAGTAGTGCTTGATCTCTCTTACTAAGTAAAGTGTCTGTATATGTGTCATGTGAAAAAAAAATATTAAACAGACAAAACCAATGTAATGCCAATATCAAGTAGTTACATTTGACATTTGTGTGTCTGCTCTGTTCTAGAAATGAGAGAGGGGGATGGAATGGAAGAGAATCTTAAAAAGCAGGTTATAATAACATATCTCAAAGATTTTCAACACAATAAAAATAAGAGGAAGGCAAATTCTGTATGACATCATTTATGTGCAAAGTCTAAAACATAAAAGAAGTAAAGGAATATAACAAAACAGAAACAGACTCACAGATATAGAGAACAAATTAGAGATTACAAGTGGAAAGAGGGGTGGGGGAGGGCAAGGTTAGGGGACTAAGAGGTACAAACGACTACGTATAAAATACATAAGCAACAAGGATATATTTCACAGCACAGGGGCTATAGCCAATATTTTATAATAACTGTAAATGGAATATAACCTTTAAAATTACGAATTACTTTGTTGTATACCTGTAACTTATACGATATTATACCTTAACTATATGTCAATAAAAATATATATATACATATATAATATATACATATACATACACACACACACACACAGTCTTATTGTCTCAGAAGGATAAAAAAAAAGACTGTTTTCTAACCCATTTGACAGATATATAACCTGAGACCAAAGTTTTCAAAAAATATTCTCAAGGCCATAGAGCTAAATTTTGGCAATCATCATCTCTGTAAAACAGGTTTTCTGTCGTGAAGAAAGCAGTGTCAATTTTCACAAGACAGTCTATTATTAAATATTCTTTCTCATTAAAATCGGAAATGTTATAAAAATTCAAGGATGATTTTAGTATGGAGAAAGTGGGACTTGGGAAAGCTCCTGAGGGTAGGAATAGTTTGAATATTGAATGGAGAGGGAAAAGGACATCCAGGGTGTGCAAGGTCACCTGATCAAAGGTGGGTCAAAAAATTACCAATTTCTTTTATTGAAGAAGTAGACTGAGGAGACATATTAGATGTGTCTCTTGCTAAGACAGAGGATTTTGAAAGCCTAGTAACGTATCTAAGAAAATTAAAAAAAAAAAAAAACAGATTGTTCATTTTGCCAGCAGGCATAAATGTCAATCAGATTTTCTATCCAGTTTCACAATTTTATAATAGACGAGTAGAGTCTTTGTTTTCTCCTTTAAAGCTTTCCAAAGGTAGGTAAACCCATAGAAAATCTGAGTGCTCAAAGTTTTGCTATATTAGACACTTTCATGATAGGAGCTATGCAGGGTAATTTTTCAAAGAATTTTCTCTGGAGCTCCAGCACTGCAGAGGAGCAGCTTCAAACAGAGCAGCTACACTTCTATTTGTTTTAGATTTGAAATCCTAAATAAGTGTTTATTTGGGAAAATGCTTTCAGTGCTAATCCATTATTATTTTGCTCTGGATTCAGCACTGCCTCTCATCTGGGTTTTGTTTTTTTAATGCATTAAATGATGGGCCCAGGAGAATATATTTAGGACCAATTCACAGAACACACTAGATTTCATCTATTTGAAATCTTTCTTAAAATAGAGAAACACCAAATTTAAAAAGAAAAATGGTATGTTAGAGCTCTACTTGAGATATGGAATGATTAAAAGGCAATGAATATGTTTATATCAAAATTCTGGTAAGCACAATTGCTACTTTTGATATTAAATGTTATTATGTATGCATGTAAATTTTCTAGTGCAAACACAAAAAATTGAGTGCTAAATTTCCAAAATAGTAGAAGCGATCATTTGAGTTATATAAAAGGTAAAGCACACCATATCAAAAAATGTAGATGAGAAAAAGAAGACAAATTAGTAGGGAGAAAAAGGAAAAAGAAGAATATGAAAAAAAACCCAGTATCATTATCCACACAAATTAAAACTGTAAAGTCTTCAATTTAAAAAAATTATCAAACTGAATTTTTCCTGAGATATATGATATTTATAAGCACCATATTAAAACTAATTTCAAAACTATAAAGCTATAAAATATTAAATTGCAAGCATAAATTTTGAAATATAACAGCCTGACCAGAGATTTTAATATACTTCTCTTGGTAATTATAGACAAAGCAAATAGAAAAGATAAGAAGACTATATAACATTTGAACTATATGGTTAGCAAACATGATCTGATAGACACATAAAATCTTGCACCAAACAATTGGAAAATATTTTTTTCAGCCATGTAGGCAAATGAATAAATATTTATAACATTCTAGACCTTAACACAAGTTTCAAAGTATTTCAAATCCTGGTATTATATGAACTATTTTCTTAAGAACGAAGTTAGTTTGGCTATAAATAAGGAAAATATAAAAATAAAACTACACATTGAAGATCTTTTAAAAATATTTTAACTGAGAGGCCAAATTTTATAAATAGTTAATAACAAAGTATTACATCTCAAAACTAACAAAATGCATCTAGAGCTGTCCAGGTAGGCAAGCTTAAAGACTTCATAATACAGATTATATCAGAAAAGATAAAAGCCGAAAACTAATAAGCTAAGAATGTCAGGTATCAAAGGGGTATAGCCACAAAAATAGCAGAGATTAAAAGATATTAAAAACTTTTGAAGTTTACCGTCATATGCTAATAGCCAGAGAGACACATACTTCAAGAAAATGTATAGTATAAAAAATGACAAAAGAAGAAAGCAGAAAACCTGCTTTAAGAGTAATCAGTATGTTTATAACAGAGAAACTCTCACACAGGTTCTTCATTAGACTCCTCCCACCACCATCCCCCAAAATATCAGAGGTAACTTTGTTCACAGTAGTAAAAACTGACAAACTACTCAAATGCTCATTAACAGAGAAATACACATAAAAATGAAGACATATTGATGCATAGAGTATATATAACAGTAAAACTGAATGTACTATGTCTACCCTAGTCACCATGAGTGTACCCAATAAATTAAGTGTTGAGCAAAACAGCAACTCCTAGACTTTTCATGGTATATACTTCTGTAAATGTACCAAATTTAAAAAGTGCCATGATAAAAAACATATTTTAGAATGGATACACCTTTGGTGAAAGCAAAAAAAAACCAAGGAGCTAAAAACATAAAATCTGCCCTGAGGGAGAAGGAAGAAAGGGGATGATACTGGGAAGGGAATTGGGAGGGTTAAGTCTTGTTGATAATATTTTATTTCTTAAATTGTGTACATGGGTACAAGGATGTTTATATTGGTACTGCTATTTAAAATATACATACATGTTACAAATATTTCCCATGTATGATTTACTGCTTATACCAATGAACCAACCAATTTATAGTCCTCACCTTAGGACCACCGCCACATCTACTACAATGTTAAGAGCACTAAGCCATTTTCATGTATATCTATCTATTCCCTGGTGCTCTGTGTACCACTCTATCTTGCTACTTACATCATAGTATTCTAAACACTGATTTATGTACTTTTCTTTCTACAACATTGTGACCTAACTGCCCATAGAAGCTGTGCCTAAATTCATTATTATACCCCTAGAAGCCCAACGTGGTATCTGAAACAATGCTCAGTAAACGTGTTTCCTGATGGATGATTGGATGGATGGATGGATGGATGGATGGATAGGTGGATAGATAGATGGTAGGTTGGATAGATACATGAAAGAAAGTATGAATGTTTTTTTACTTTTTAGTGTATTGTTCTATTTGGCTTAAATTTGTTTGGGATAAACATAGTTTCCACTAGCATATTCATCTCTTGCAGTACTGTACCAGTAGATCAAATGTTTATTTACTGTACCAGTAGATCAAATATTTATAATGTGCTAGAGTGGGATATTCATATTTTCATTTGCAAAACTTATGAAATGATATTCTATAAAGGAATAAAAAGGATTGATTAAATAAAACTTTACAGTGAGTGTAAATTTGAGAATTCACTTTTCACAGGGACTTTAACATGGGCTCAGCCACTGCTTTTGGAGGATAATGTGAGAAAAAGAAGGTGTATATGTATGTGTGACTGGGTCACCTTGCTGTGCAATAGAAAATTGACAGAGCACTGTAAACCGGCTATAATGGAAAAAATAAAAATCATTGAAATAAATAAGTCTTGTCTCTCTAAATTCAGTGAAGGGGAACATCCATTAATCTTTTTAAATTTTTCATTGTCATTCAGCTCATGTATCTTAAAAGTGCCTCTTATTCTTCAAGATTTAAAAATAATCTATCATTAAAATGTTGAGATTAATTCAGAAGTTACATTCTAAATAAGTGGAGACAATTTTACCTCCCTAGTACACATCGTTCCACAATTGTGCTACATATTTCCTAATATATGAAGACTGTGATGACTATAAAAGGTGATTTCTCAAAACAAAAACATGATTTATCTATAGACAAGAAAAAAAGTTGGAAGAAGAACTATAACCTGAATCACAGTGGCAATAATGATTACAACCAACACACAATTTTAATATGTTTACCTAGGCAAGGAGTTATACTCTTGATTTTTGTTTTCTCATTGAAATTTCACTACAAACAACAACTTCACCAATAAGAAAACTGGTCTCAAAATTTAAGCCCCTTTCCCAACATTCCACGGCAGGAAGAGAATTTTAAATCAAGCTATCTGACTCTATCATTCCTTTTTGTCTGAGAATTCTTTTGGTTTATAATAACGCTTCTCTCTTCTTTAGAATTACATAGTTTCGATTTTTAAAATGTGATATTTTACTTAAAAATCTATTGGAATTCAATTTTGTTTTAATTTTATAAGTTACTGTTTATCAGCATGATTATAGAACTAAAGGAAACAGTGCTGAAGTAGCAAATGTGAATTAAAATCATACCTTCAGTTAAGTAACTGAACTCTTTCCTGGTTTTCGTGTAATTTTTTTTTTCATCTGCATCAGCCTTTGATCTACATTTCTTGTCCTTGGTAATCCACTGGATCCGGAGAAACATATAGTTCTATAAATCATCCTAGGTTGGCCTAATATAACCATGAGTTTGTCCTTTTTCCTAAGACCACTCAGGAAAATTTCCAAGTTTTACCTATGGCCTACATAGATTAGATGCTGATTACAACATTTACACAAAGGTGACCAAATGAAATACTTATCATTCCTAAATATTCTGATTGTAAGGCAATACACCTATAATTTAACTAATATGATTTTTGTCAGTGAAATAATTATGACAGTATTTGTATTTATTTCCTCATTCACTCATTCAAAAGAACTTTACTGATAGACTGTTATGTACGAGGCAAAATAAAAAGCCCTCAGGCATGAAAGCAGTGAACAAACCAAGTTTTCAGCTCATACATTGCAGAAGATTGATGATGGTAAAAATACCAGTGTTAAAAACAGACATCATTAATTAAGTAATCACTGAGTCTGAACCATGCTAATTGTTCTGAATGAATTACCTTATGTTGAACCTTACAGCTGCTCTTCCAGGTAGGTATAAACATACCCATTTCACATATAAGAAATGGAAATCCAGACAGTTTTGTTGACCTGTTCAGGGTCACCATCTAGCAAGGAACGGAGCTGGAATTCAACCCAAATTTTATCTGCTTCCACACAACATTCAAAACCACCTCTCTACAAAGATCCCCTGTGCTAATATAAATTTTAAAAATAAGCAGAATTGGAGAGGCGGCAAGATGGCGGAGGAGTAAGAGGTCGCGCTCTCCCTCTCCCACAAATACATCAAAAAACGCATCTAAATATAAAACAAGTTGGACAAATCATCATCTGAATGCTGATCAATTTAAACCTCCAAAAACTGCAAGAAACCCCTGAAATAACTGGATAGAACAAGTGAAGAAAAAAAAAAGGTGAGAGAG
>PVHT021183518.1:24474793-24486060 GCA_004024745.2 Catagonus wagneri | reverse complement strand
AAAAAAAATAAGCAGAATTGTTCCATGTGAATGAGTGCTTTTTAAAATAAAGAATCAGGGGTTCTCATGGTGGTGCAGAGGAACAATAAGGTTGTGGGTTTCATCCCGGGCCTCGCTCAGTGGGTTAAGGATCTGGTGTTGCAGTGAGCTGTGGTGTAGGTCACAGATGCGGCTTGGATCCTGTGTTGCTGTGGCTGTGGCATAGGCTGGCAGCAGTAGCTTCGACTGGACCCCTAGCTTGGGAACCTCCATATGCTGTGGGTGTGGCCCTAAAAAAAAAACTAATAATAATAAAATAAAAATCAATAGATGCATATATCTAATTGGATATTTGTGTTTAATCTTTTCATAGAAAATCTAATCTTTCATAGAAAAATCATAAAATAAACAATGTATCCATCAAATACTGATAGCGATTGCTAAAAAATCATTTATAGGAAGTACATTTTATCAAAAAATACCAAACAATTTAAGAAAGATAACAACTAACAAGGGATTTTTTTTAAAGAGCATTAGAATTATTTTCCTTTAAAACAACTTATTTTACTTGATTGGAATAATTTTATCTTGAGTAATACTGCAACTTGGGGAATTTAGGCATCTATTACTAAAAGAGTATTTGTTATAAGATTTTGACACAATTATTTTTCAACAACAGAAATATTTCTCCTTTACTGCTCTTGCTTTATTCAGTATACTAAGTGTCAGTAATTAATGCCTGACATCAGAGCAACATATTTTTATAGGTGGTACATAGAACTGAATGGAAAGGAAATAGGTAAATTCCGAGACTAATTCTTTCTTAGAAGCCTTAAAGGTGAATTAATGTGAAGACTCAGTTCCCTATCCCTTTAATTTGTATTTCTCATTTAGAATAATATGTGCACATACAATGAAACTAACTGATTATTATAAGACCGAAAGTCATTCTTTTTTTTTTCTTTTTTGTCTTTTTGCCTTTATGTAGAGCCGTACCCACGGCACATGGAGGTTCCCAGGCTAGGGGTCTAACAGGAGCTGTAGCCGCCGGCCTTCACCACAGCCACAGCAACGCGGGATCCGAGCCGCGTCTGCAACCTTCACCACAGCTCAGGGCAACGCCGGATCCTTAACCCACTGTGCAAGGCCAGGGATCGAACCCGCAACCTCACGGTTCTTAGTCGGATTCGTTAACCACTGAGCCACGAAGGGATATCCAGCCATTCTTTATTTAGTATTTAAACTTAGGTTTATTAATCATTCACTCTTTCTAGGCACTGTAGTAAAGACCAGCGATATCAATATAGTGAAGTCGCACACTTTTTCTCCATAAAGAAGCATAATTTGACAGTAAGTTGCTAATAAATTAGAGTATAATCACTAAGAACTGTCCACAGAGATATGTAGGAGAAATTATGATGGCATGTAAAGACCATATGACAAGCAGTCAAGTGAAGAAAACATTCCAGAAGTATTACGTGCCTTGGATTTTATCCACAATTAGGGATTTGCTCCCTTGCCCAAAAATAGAAGGGTATTTAATACAGAAGGAAGAGCAAAGGCCCAAAGATGTTGGTGAGGAAATAAACAAACCTAGGAGACTGCTAACCACTCCAGAGCACCAGGGATCACAGGACTTGAGAAGAAAATGACCCCAAAGCTGGGATTAGAAGAGTCACATCACTTGTTTCTAAATTGTTTTGGGAGTAACCACTAAAACAAGAGAAGCAAGATCTTCCATGATTTCTTGCACTTCAGAATTTGAGAGGATGCGAGGGAAGGAGAAGGTGAAGGGAGAGAGGGAATACATTTTTTTCTTTCCAAAAAATATCATTTTCATATTCAGATACAAGTAGGTCCATGGCACAGCCACAGCACACAATCTAGGCTTTGCCAGATGCCTCTTCTTTTCAGAATTTGGAGAAGTTAATGCAGGATGTGTAGGCTTGTTGCTACCATGTATGTGTGTTGGAGGTGAGGGAGATTGGAGGATTACCTAGCATTTGCAACCACGTTTGATCTGTTACTCTTCAGTAAAGAGACATGAATCCAGGTGTATTTGAAGGCTTTGCCGGCCCTTGACCTGGAAGAAGTTATTTATTTAAGTCCTTTGGTCTTACTTCTATTAAGAAACCAAGACCCCTAAGCACAGATGAAATTTCAGTCCCATTATCTGCAAAGAGTCAGTACTTCTGAGTGTTCTTAAAATCTCTAAAGAAGAGAAAATTTGCTACTCTGCAAGCAGTAAGCATGCCTCTTGGTGTTACAGAGGTGCTGAATTGTAAATAAAAGGAATCAATTTCAGAAGGAGATATTCAGTGATTGGATGGTCCCTATGGCTTGTGCTGCTAGAATAAAGGCATTGATGATTACACTGAAAACTGACTTCTATATTACAACATCTATCACAACACAATGCGTTCTATACCCTATTTTATTTAGTTCTCATAAGCATCCACAGATGAGGGAATAAGTTCAAAGAGACTATTTTGCCCAAGGTCACATAGCAATAATAGGCCAAGTCAGGACTTAAAGATAGATGTTGTTTCCAAGCTTAGCACTTTTTTTTTTTTTACTAACTCTTAAATCCACTTCCAGATCACAAAAGAGGTATTAAAGCTTTCCCCTGCTAATATATAAGGTACTCAGAGAAAGTTCTAGGGGTCAATGATGGCTGAGAGAGACTTTGATTAGGAGGCAACATTGGAACAGAAGCTATGCAGATGCAGTAGCAGAGGCCAATGAGGCTGAGCACAGCAGGAGAGCATCTGAGCTTGAGAAGACCTGAGGACATGTTACGAAAGACAGAAATATCAGTGGGACCCAGGGACAAAGGATGACAGTGAGAGATGAGGTCATGTTATTGAGGCGTATTTAATATAAACACTCGAGATACTGAAGAGAATTTTTGCTTAATAAAGAATGTCTTCAGTGTGCTGATTTTCTTTGCATTTATACAATTTCCATCTCCTATGGTATGGAGCAGGGGGGCTTGCAAGTACAGAATTGGAATGAGCTGACTGAACAATCCAATGGAACGTTTCTTCCTGTCCACGTGAGAGAACTCAGACACCCCTGCTAACTAGATGCTGTCACTCTGTGCCCCAAGCATTTCTGTTCTGAGCTACATAAAAAATGCAGAAGCATAAATGGCAGCATTATTTGCTAGCTGAGACATTCTTTTATTTTCCATCATGTAGGGTTGTGAATATGAGAGAGCTTTCATTTAAATATTAAATTAAAAATTGAGATGTTCTTTTGCTCACAGATTTTCCTACAAGACCACATGCATTAACATTTTCTTTCATTTCTCCTTGACTGGGCTTATAACAAATCCTCAAGCAGTGAAGTAGCTTTACTTGATAAGGGCGCTCAGTTTCGCCCTTTGAAAGGCTTTAAGAAATTTCCTGTTTTCCTGGAAAGTTTCCTGTTGCTATCTGCTTTTCCTTTTCTGCATTTGGAAATCCCTTATTGGACAATTCAGTTGAATTATTTGCTTAATTATTACACATATGTGTGAAATACATTAGTACATGAATGTATGCCTACAAAGGTCTCTTTGCTGTTATAATTTTATTGGAATGTTTTCAGAATATCTTTACACAGTACATGGCCTTCAGTGTACTTATTATGGAGTAAACTGTTTCTTGCACAATATTTTCCAGTTTTAAAGCATCCCATGTTACATCATTTTAAGTTAATAAAATCTCAGATGTTATATTAGCTTATTGGGTGTTCACAAAATTTTAAAAAGCTATTAGCTTGGATGGCAAAAGATACAGTATGTGCACTAAGAAATATCCACTTTATGTACACATTTTTCCTCATCTTACACAATTTAATTCTCATATCAACCTTGTGAGTTCTTTTTTTCTCTTTACAAGGAGAGTTTACAATAACCTCTGAAAAGTGAAGTGTTTTCCCAATCAGCTAATAAATGCCAAAGGTGGAATTCAAACCCACATGTATCTAACCCCAAGATTCTTAATACATCCATTACATCATGCTGATTTTCTTTTTTTTTTTTTTCCTTTTGTCATTTTATGGCCGCACCCGTGGCATGTGGAGGTTCCCAGGCTAGGGGTCTAATCGGAGCTGTAGCCACTGGCCTGCATCGCAGCCACAGCAACGCAGGATCTGAGCCGCGTCTGCAACCTACACCACAGCTCACGGCAACGCCAGATCGTTAACCCACTGAGCAAGGGCAGGGATCGAACCCGCAACCTCATGGTTCCTAGTCGGATTTGTTAACCACTGCGCCACGACGGGAACTCCCATGCTGACTTTCAAAACTCCAATATTATCACTGTCTTTCACACATGACATGATGCTCTTTGCTTTCTGTGGGTTGTTTCCCCCATGAAATAATTTTGAAACCACTTGAGGCATGATTCACATGTAAAAAATCTATACATACAATGTACAGAATTTGATGAGTTTGTGGACAAATGTACACCCATGAAACCATCTCTAGATGTGGAGACCTTTGGATGTGTTGTAGAGGTATGAGAAAGTAAAGAGAAGATATCAAAGTATCAGAAGTCTTAAATCTTCCCTCATGGGAAACTAGCCGTATTACCACTGTTAGTGCAATTAAGGAGTGTTAATTGGTACCTTGAATCAGTCAATAAGTAATTTTTGCATGATCAATGATTTTTGGCAAAATTTTGACAAGAAGGGCTAATAAGTATTCACTGAACACCTACTACAATCTCCTTCATACAACATATAACTAGGTACCGTCACAACTTTATGTTATTAGCCCTCAAACTCTCTCTGTTCAGGGAAACAAGTTAGTAGGTATTAACAGGTATTAGAGCCCACATTCTTCTTAGTAACCGAGTTGTGTGACTGCCTCCCAGTGATAGGTCCCAGTAAGAAAAAAGTATTTGCATAATAATCAACTGAATAAGAAAACATCATTATTTTATTTAAATTATCAATATTTTATTTATATAATCTTTATGGTATAGAGCATGATATTTAAGAATCAAATCTGGGCTCAACTTTCTACTCCATCATGAACTGAGTAATTTCAGAATACTTAATTTATTTGAGCCTCAGTTTCCTCATTTCTATAGTAGTAAGAATAATCCCTACTCCACGGGGCATAGTAATTAAATAACATGATGTGCATAAATGCTAGCACAACTTCTGTACAGGAAGCGACAAGTACAGATACATATATAGGTAGGGGATCAGGAAATTGAAATGAGTTTCTTCTGTTTAATAAGAAATAAGCCTATTTTCTTAGAAAGAATACCTAGATTACTGAAGAATTGTTGGATTGCTAAAGACCCACAAAAGCCTGAAGAGAAAAATGAGGTTTTTCTGTCTTCCATCCATGAAAATAACCAATGTTAACCTAAGAAACAAAAATAACTTTGAAAATCTCTTTAAAAAAACAAAGCAGGAAGAACTAAGACAAGAATATTTTCTACCTAAATTCATACAAATCCAGGAAGGCCACTCAAAGGCTAAAACATGTCTCCAGATCTCAAACAGTGTGTTTTATGTCTCTGAAAAGCATGATGTCATCCTGAGGGACCAGGCGGATGAGGGCTGGGTGTATCAAAAAAAGTGAGGCCATGAGTACCCCATTTCTGTCTCCAGACATGACTCCCAATATGAGATGTCAACTGCAGATGAGGCAGAATAAAAAGGGAAAGCAGAAATCACCTTGCATCTGCCAGCAAAATTGGACCGAGGAGACCTAAATACTAAGTTGCCCTGTGAAGTCCAGGTGAGGCACTCTAGAAACATGCTGAACTGGCTCTGTAGTATCTGCTGCCTTGGGAGGAAAGACTCAGGAATATGTTGCCTCCAGAACACGAGACACAACATGTTTATGCGGAAAATGTTTTGAGAAAACATTCCAATTTGGAAGCTCCTGACTGCCTCTACCCATTACTTGTACAAAGAATAGACCAGAAAATGATGGCTTTCATTCACACACAAAGAAAGTTCCTAAAAGATTACAAAAGGGATATATACAGAGTGGATGTAAAGTGAACAGGAAAAAAGAAACATAGCAACTAAAAGGCAACTGAGGTGGGAGAGATCAGGAAACGAAGGTAGCAATACAATCATTACAGGAATGAACAACAAACACATTTTAGGAATAACATGACAAAGAAAAGGAAAGGACTTTCGATATTAAAGGGATTTGCTGTCAAACAGAATTAAAAAAATGGCATAGTAGCTAGAGGTAAAGAGAAAGTAAACAAACTAATAGAAAATTCAGGAAATAGGAGAGAATAACAAAAGAATAAAAATAATCCAAGTGACCTTCAATAAATTAGTCAAATAAGTTACTGTACATTACATAGTGGGACACAGAAATTTTTTCAACATCTAATGTCCAGTGAAATAAGCAAGGTATAGAAGAACACACTTAATAAACTCCCATTTGTGTAAAACAACAGGAGATCACACAGCGTCTCCTAAGAGGAAGTGAGTGTCTAATGACAGGCTAAGCAGAGGGCTCACCTTTTACTCCACTGACATTTGTACTCCTAGAAAAGCACTTGTTTTATCATAGATATGTCCTTTTAATAAATGAAAATAATTCAAAATTTTTAAATGTCAAGAATAATTAAAATTAAGACTAAATTAAAATAAAAATATATACTAGGATCTCTTAGCCACTCACTTGAATTTAAGTACCATCCATGGTGATGACTCTCCAACTTATGCCTCTAACCTATACTCCGAATTTCTCTGAACTCCTGGTTTTTAAATTTTCTTAGCCAACAATACAAGTGACATTTCACTTACATTTCCAAGAGGCAGCTTCAAATTAACATATTGAAATGTGTCCCTTTCCTAATCTTTGTCATTCCAAAAAAGTACATCACTGTTTACTCATTTGCCCAGCCAATATCCAAGGATTGATCATTACAATATTCTACTCATTCCTTCATCTCACCACACTCCCATGCTGACTCTTTCCCTAAAACATATACCAAATTCTCTTACTTCTACCTGAACAACTGCCACTCTTCTTCAGATGCCCTGCCTTCCCTCCTAACTGATGCCCCATACCTCCACCCTCAGTCTTTTATTATTCATAGACCCATACCACCACCATCCTGCAAACACAATGAACTCCCTGTTGACTTCTGCTTCCTTATGCGTGTATATCTCATTTTATTGCACTTCAATTTATTACACTTGGCAGATATTATGTTTTGCAAAAATCAAAGCATGTGGCAACCCTACCTTGTGCGAGTCTATTGGTGACACTTAACCAATACCATTTGCTTACTTCATATCTCTGTGTCACAATTTGATTAATTTCACAACACTTTGAACTTTTTCATTATACTGCATTTATCATGGTCATCTGTGATCAGTGGTCTTTAATGTTACTATCACAATTGTTTTGGGCACCATGAACTACACCCATATAAGATGCTGAACTTGATAAATTTTATGTGTGTTCTGATTGCTCCTTCATCTCCCTCTCTCTCCTAGGGCCTCCCTGTTTCCAGGGATACAAGAGTATTGAAATTAAGCCAATTAAGAATCCTACTATGGGAGTTCCTATCGTGGCTCAGCAGTTAACAAATCTGACTAGCATCCATGAGGATACAGGTTCCATCCCTGGCCTTGTTCAGTGGGTTAAGGATCCAGTATTGCTGTAAGTTGTGGTCTAGGTCACAGACGCGGCTTGGATCCTGCTTTGTTACGGCTGTGGTGTAGGCCAGCAGTTACAACTCCAATTCGATCCATAGCCTGGGAACCCATATGCTGCAGATGCAGCCCTAAAAAAAAAAGAATCCTGCTATGGCCTCTAAGGAAGAATTTTATGTCTCTCACTTTATATCAAAAGCTAGCAATGATTAAGTTTAGTAAGGAAGGCATGTAGAAAGCTGAGCTAGACTGAAATCTAGGCCTTTTACCCAATTTGACAAGTTGTGAATGCAAGGGAAAAGTTCTTGAGTGAGATTAAATGCACTATACCAGTGGATCACACCAATGATATGGATAAGAGATCGCCATATTGGTGATATGGCAGAAGTTTGAATGGTCTGGATAGAAGATCAAGCTAGCCACAGCCTTCCCTTAAAATAAAGCCTAGTCCAGAAAAGCTCTAGTGTTCCTAAAGTCTATAAAGGATGAGAGAGATGAGGAAGCTGCAGAAGAAAAATTTGAAGCTGCAGAGGTTGTTTCATGAGGTTGAAAGAAAGAAGCCATCTCCATGACATCCAAGTGCAAGGAGAAGCAGCAAGTGCTGATATAGAAGCTGCAGCAAGTTATTCCAAAGATCTAGTTAAGATAATTAATGAAGGTGGCTACACTAAACAAGATTTCAATGTAAACAAAAAGGTCCTATTTGAAGAAGATGCCTCCTAGGACTTTCACATCTAGAGAGGAGAAGTCAATGCCTGGCTTCAAAGCATCAAAGAACAGGCTGACTCTCTTGTTAGGGATTATGTGACTTCATATTGAAACCAATGCTGGTTTAACATTTTGAAACACCGAGGGCCCTTAATAATTAAGCTAAATTTATACTCACTATGCTCTATAAATAGAACGACAAAGTCTAGATGACAGCACATCTGTCTACAACATGGTTTACTAAATGTATTAAGCCCACTCTTGAGACCTACTGCTTAGAAAAAAAGATTCCTTTTAAAATATTAGTGTTCATTGATAATGCAACTGGTCACCCAAGACTTTTGATGGGGAAGTACAACAAGATTTGTTTTTTTTTTTCATGCCTGCTAACACAATACTCATTCTTTAGCCTGCGGATCAAGGAGTAATTTCAACTTTCAAATCTTATTATTTAAGAATAAATTTGTTAGGCCTATAGATAGAGACTCCTCTTATGGATCTGAGAAATATAAATTGAAAACCTTCTGCAAAGGATTCACCATTCTAGATGCTATTAAGAATATTTGTGTTTCATGGGAAGAGATCAAAATATTGACATTAGCAGGAGTTTGGAATATTTTCCAACCCTCGTGGATGACTTTAGGGGTTCAGGACTTCAGTGGAGGAAGTAGCTGCAGATGTGGTAGATATAGCAAGAAAATGTGAATAAATGTGAGGAGTTGCTTCTTTTAGATGATCAAAAAAGTGGCTTCTTGTGACAGAATCTATTCTTGGTGAAGATCCTATGAAAATTGCTAAGATGACCAAAAAGAATTGCAATATAACATAAATTTAGTTAATAAAGCAGCAGCAGGGTTTGAGATATCTGATTCCAAATTTGTAAGAAAACACCGTCGCATGCTGCAGAGAACTTATTTGTAAAAGAAGAGTCCATGGGTGCAGCAAACTTCTTTGTTGTCTTATTTTAAGAAATTGTTACAGCCACCTCCAAAAGTCAGCAACCACTACCCTGATCAGTCAACAGCCATTTACATCAAGGTAACACTCTACATCAGCAAAAAGGTTTTGATTCACTGAGGGTTCAGACGATGGCTAGCACTTTTTAGCAATAAAATATTTTTAATTTAATATAAAATATGTACTTTTTAAGGACATAGTACTATTGCATAATTAGTACACTATAGTACAGTCGAAATATGATTTTTATATGTACCAATAAACAAAAAAAATTCATATAATTCACTTTATTGTGACATTTACTTACTGCAGTGATCTGGAACTGAACCCCCAATATCTCCAAGGTATACCTGTATAATCTTCCCTCCACATTATGGCCAGAGTGATAATTTTAAAATAAAAATGCTATCATGTAGTTTACCTTTTGAAAACCCTCCAACGACTGCGTATCACACAAAAGTAAAATCCAGGTTCCCTGTAGGAATCTGTAAGACCCTACAAATGCTAATCTCTCACATTGTTTCTCTCCCTCACATTATTTCTACTCCTTTCTCTTCTTTTATCCTGATTCATCCACTTGTGGATCTGATTTTGTTCTCTGATGGTTCTAAGCTTGTTTTTGCTTCAGCTCACCTACATGAGCTATTTCATTGTTCTGGAATACTCTGTCCCCACTCCACCCCTCAAGGAGACTTTTCTTGTCCATCAGTTGAATCTAATGAAACAGCATCCTATCTGTCACTCTTATACTGCCCCATCTTATTTTCTTTATTGGCTTTATATAACTGTTTTCTTATTTTGTTTTATTATTTGTCTCTCCCCAAGTACAAAAACAATCTGTGCCTAGAAAGAGTAGACGCTATATTTGTTGGATAAATAAGTGAATTCCATTAGTAGTTTTTAAATGTTAATGTGTCTAAACAGTTCTTGAATAGATATTTTTAAAAATGGCCTAAAGAGACCAACAAAAAGCTAAGGTTTGTGCCTGGCCCTGTGAACTGGATGGCTGGCCTGGCAAGGAGGTAAACTTGTACTTTTTAAATTCAAATGATTTGGAACAAATTTAACTTCTGCAATAAAAACTGTATCATTTTTTCCTTATCTAAGAAACACAGAAAGGTTTTACAAGTGGAAATACCTGTTTTAGAAAAAAAAAAAATCCAGGCAGAGATTACTAGAGAGTAGATGTAAGAACTGAGACCAATTTAGCTAAAAAAGGAAGGGCAGAATAATAAAATCTTTGTTAATGACCATACCTTTGTTTTTAATCCCATTCCTCCTTCCTTTAAGATACATGTAAAAATCGCTCAACCATATTGTCTCTTTAAAATCAGGTGTGTGAGAGTTAAAACCAAAGTATAGATTCTATTTTAATATCAGAATAGTTTGTTTAACAATATAAATTTAGCTAAGTTACACTGAATGTTATTGACTTGCACACACTGGATAAGAATTTTTTAAAAGGTAATATTTTGATTTTATTCTTAACAGATAATGGAAGTTCCTATGATATTGTAGTGGATAACATGACAGTGTCAAAAGAAGTAACTTTATCTGTTATTTGGGTGATATCAGAAACTTCATAAGAAATCATTGCATTTTAATATGTATTATTGGTAACCAGTTCTTCGAAATATTGTGACGTGTTACAAAACCAATGCAAATGCATGTTAGAGAAAATATTGCATTTTTTGCATGCTATTATAAGTTGTTAGATGATTTTCACAAATGATGCATTTGGTTTTATATTTATCAAGGTGGGCAACATTATAATTTAGGAATAGAAAATGCGAGTCCCTCCCAGAGAGGGAGTTTAAAGGTTCTTGAAACTATAGTGATAAAAATAAAATATCCAAAATGTCACCATGGGAGGAGGGATGGGTTTTTAATCTATCCAACTACAAATAATAAAACAAGACTGCTGTTAACTCAAAATGTGTTTTGCAAGAATTTTAAAATGGCATTTATCCCTTAATTTAATTCCATTG
>PVHT021183518.1:24442430-24466457 GCA_004024745.2 Catagonus wagneri | reverse complement strand
CATATGGAGGTTCCCAGGCTAGGGGTCTAACAGGAGCTGTAGCCGCCAGCCTACGCCACAGCCACAGCAACGCAGGGTCTGAGCCGTGTCTGCAACCTACACCACAGCTCACAGCAATGCCGGATCCTTAACCCACTGAGCAAGGCCAGGGATCGAACCCACAACCTCATGGTTCCTAGTCGGATTTGTTAACCACTGAGCCACAACGGGAACTCCGTCATTGGTTTTTTTTTTTGTTTTTATTTCTATTGCCTTGGGAGAATGACCTAAGAAAACATTTGTACAGTTGATGTCAGATATTTTGCATATGTTCTCTTCTAGTAGTTTTATGGTGCCTTGTTTTATGTTTAAGTTTTTAAGCCATTTTGAGTTTATTTTTGTGCACGGTGTTGAGGGTTTGCATGGTATTCATTGATTTACAGGCACCTGTCCAGTGTTCCCAGCACCAGTAGCTGAAGAGACTGTCTTTTTTCCATTTTATACTCTTGCCTCCTTTGTTGAAGTTTAATAGACCATATGTGTCTAGGTTTATTTCTGGGTTCTCTATTCTGTTCCATTGGTCTGTATGCCTGTTTTTGTACCAGTACCACATCCTGTCTTGCTTGCTATAAATTTGTAATATTGTCTGAAGTCTGAGATTATGCTGCCTTCTTTTTTTGTTTGTTTGTTTTTGTTTTTTCCTCAGGATTGCTTTGAAAATTCTGGGTCATTTATGGTTCCATATAAATTTTAGGATTGTTCTAGTTCTGTGAAATAGGATTTCACATGGGTAATTTCATTGTGGTTGCATTGAATCTGTAGATTGCTTTGGGCAGTATGACTATTTTAACAATATTAATTCTTCCTATGCAAGAGCATGGAATATCTTTCCATTTATTTGAATATTTTTTAATTTCCTTCATTAATGTTTTATAGTTATCAGCATATAAGTCTTCCACCTACTTGGTCACATTTATTCCCAGGTATTTGATATTATGGGGTGCAATTTTAAAAGGTATTGTATTTTTGTATTCTTTTTCTAATATTTCATTGTTAGTATATAGACACACAACTGATTTCTGAATGTTAATCCTGTATCCTACTATTTTGCTGAACTTGTTGATCAGTTCAAGTAATTTCTGTGTGGCACATTTAGGGTTTTCTATATACAGTATCATGTCATCTGCATAGAGTTACACTTTTACCTCTTCTATTCCAATCTGGATACCCATTTTTCTGATGTTTGTATAATTGCTGTGTCTACAACTTCCAATACTATGTTGAATAAAAGTGGTGAGAGTGGGCATTCTTGTCTTGTCCCAGATTTTAGAGAAAAGGCTTTCAGATTTTCTCTGTAGAGTATTATATTGACTGTGGGTTTGTCATAAATGCCTTTTATTACATTAAGGCATGTTCCCACTCTACCCACTTGATAAGAGTTTTTATCATGAATGGATTTTGTCAAATGCTTTTTCTGCATCTATTGAGATGATCATGTGGTTTTAGTTTTTCTTTTGTTATTGTGATGTATGATGTTGATTGATTTGCATATGTTGAACCATCCTTGTGAACTTGGGATGAATCCCAATCTGTCATAATGTATGATCTTTTTTATATGTTGTTGGATTCAGTTGGCTAAAATTTTGTTGAGAATTTCTGCATCTATATTAATCAAAGATAATGGCCTACAATTTTCTTTTTTGGTAGTATCTTTGTCTGGTTTGGGTATTAGGGTGATGGTGGCTTCATAGAATGTCTTTGGGATTATTGCTTCTTCTTCAACCTTTTGGAAAACTTTAAGAGGATGGGTTTAATTTCTTCTTTGTATGTTTGGTAGATTTCTCTTGTGAAGTCATCTTGTCTTGGACTTTTGTTTCTAGGGAGAGTTTTTTTTACATATTTAATTTCATTTCTAGTGACCAGTCTAGTTAATTGGTCTGTTTTCTTCTTGATTCAGTTTTTGCGGGCTATATGTTTCTAGAAAGTTTTCTATTTCTTCTAGGTTGTCAAATTTTTGGCATATAATTGGTCATAGTATTCTCTTACAGTTTTTTTTTTTTTTTGTACTTCTGAAATCGCTGTTGATATTTCTCCTTCAAGGTAGAGTTTTGATTTAAGAGAAAAAAACTTTCAATTTCAGAAATGAATGAATGAAAGTCAAAGTGGGTTTATTTTCTTTCTTATATGTGAATTATCTAGTCTTGTTTATAAAAGCAATGTTACCTTAGTTTAGATTTTTTCTTATGTTAACATTTAACCTAAGAGCACTTCCGTTTCTTATGTATCTTCTATATTTAAAATAATAATCATAAGCTTTTGTCCAGTCCCAAGTACTTTCAGACTGAATTAGCTTTTGTCCAATAGGAGTCAAAAATGATGACTTTTGCTACCACCTGTGGGAGGTGCATGACATAAGATGCTGCTTGGAATCATATGGATTTGAAACATTCCTACTTTCCTATTTTACATGTTCCCATTAAATTAGGCATGCATTTTTAGGAAATAATTCATTTAACACTTAGAAAGTTGTGTGCAAGGAAGTTATAATTAAATGATAACATTGATAGATAGAATATCGCCTGAGATAACATTCAGCTCTCCTGCTGGAGCACAAAAGGAGGGGCATAGCTGAAGTACCGATCTTCCAAGCAGGAGACATTTGTTCACTGACAATGTCTTATTACAATTAATTTATTCTTAGTATACAAATGACAAATGCAAGAGTAATTGCAGCCCCTGTGGATTAGGAAACATTGTTCTCCTGGTTCCTTTCTTCTAGACCAGTACAAATTACAGTTGGCAGCTGCTTGCTGCAGTGCTTAGTATTTCCTCTCTTGCTCTTTTCCCCATTATTATCTTTTAGCAATGATTTTTCTTATTCTCGTCCTCACACCCTTTCTTTCTCAGTTTTCTCTCTCCCCTTCAGCTGGTTATGTTTTCTCCTACTGATTTTTTATTTAGTTATCTCAGATAGATTAAGATGTGATTTCCAAACCTGACTATACATCAGAATCAACAGAATATCTTATCAAAAATAATTATTTGGGACCCTACTCCAAGGGACTCTGACTCAAGAAGGCCTCACCAGGCCATGAAAATCAACAGTTTTCAACTCTATATTTTTAAGGGATTTCCAGGTGATAATTATCTGTGTCAGATTTGAAGATCCTTCACTGATATTCTCAAAATCACCCCTGTAGGCTTTCAATGGCTTTATTTCAAATGAAGAGAACCTCTAAAATGCAAAATAAATGCATCACCCTTTTCAGAAAAAATGTTCCCACACAGAAGCCCAAGTGTACCTACTCTCTGAACCCCCAAATAGCATGTGAGCTCAGACACATATTTCATATTGAGTGTTTTTCTGATTTTTTACTGTTCTGATGAATGCAAGAGTCATCAGCCATGGGCCTTCCACCCAGAGAGGCTCTTTGGGAAAAAGTGGACTAGGATTGCAGAGCCTCCACTTCGAATCCAGTTGTCAGAAGGGAACGCTTTCTGGATGAAGAAGCAGGCAGCTCTTTGCTCTGAGATTCTCGCCTCTCAGTCTCAGCCTTACATGTAGTGAAGAGAGACTATACTCCTGGCAGCTCTCTCTCTCCTGCATTTTCCAAAGTATGTACAGCCATCTGATAAGCATCAAGGGCTCCATTTGCTATTTTTATGCTGAGTCTTCAGTGAGTACATGAGAAACTCAAACCAAACAAGAACACACAGGCCCCACAGACAAGATAGGCAGCACCAACAAAGATGAATTATTGAATGACTGAGGGCGCTGTGACCCTGACCCCAACCGTTAACAATGCTTTTGGGAAATTAAATCACTATGATTTATCATAAAAATGTATTATTTATGGGAAAATTTAAGGATGATTTTGAAAGCATCTTCACAATGCAGCCTTCAGTACAGTGAAAACAATATTCCTTTTTTTTTTTTTTTTGACAATGCCTAAAGCATGCAGAAGTTCCTGGGCCAGAGATTGAACCTGCACCACGGCAGAGAAAACACCAGATCCTTAACCCAGTGAACTACTTGGGAACTCCAGAAACAACCTTATTATATGAGTTTTCCAGACAAAATGAAATAGAAAACACGTATTTCTACTACTCAAGTAGTATCTAAATTTTACAGGGATAATACAAGTTTGCTGGCACACCCTTAAAATCCGTACATTAAGTTAAACTTATCACCTCTATGTATTGAAAGCATAGTAAATTACATCACCTTTACTAGTTACTCATGGTAATTATAACAACAAATACACATGGAGAGTACTGAATGTATATCTTTCTTTTTTAAAATAAATAGAACTTTGTTTCTTATTATAAAAATAATATATGACCATTTTCATTTAAAAAAAACAGGTAATATAGAAAAATGAAAAAGATTCCATCAGAATTTCATCACCAAAGATACCCACATCTTCCACAATCACGTTTCAAAAACCCTACTGCCAGAGCTATTGTGCTACAGTTGTTTGCGAATGGTTTTGTGGCAGGGTCATTGTTCTGCTGCCTTGAATAACCTATTAAGGTTTTTGTTTTTTGGTCTTTTTAGGGCTGCACCCACAGCATATGGGAGTTCCCAGGTTAGGGATCCAGTTGGAGCTGCAGCTGCTGGCCTATGCCACACCCGCAGCAAGGCCGGTTCCACTCCGTGTCTGTGACCTACACTGCAGCTAACAGAAATGCAAGGTCCTTTAACCCACTGAGCAAGGCCAGGGATCGAACCCACATCTTCATGTATACTAGTTGGATTTTTAACCTGCTGAGCCACAAGGGGCACTCCCTAGCCTATTAAGTTTGAAAAAGATGATACGAAATTAAGAAAATTATTAGATTTCCATTGCTGTATATAGCCTTCCAGACATGGTTCTATGTACATCCATATACATATGCACATACACACACACACACACACAAACAAAAGAAACTGGAGGATTTCATAAAGGTTTTGCTCATGTAACGGTAATGTGGAAAATTGCATGGAAATTTTGTGAGCAGATATTAACATATGTAGTCATTCTTAATAAATATAGAGGATATCTTCCTGTGGTTGCCCTATAACTTATTTAACATATCTCCTATTTTTGAACATGTAAAATACTTCTAATTTGGTGCTATCAAAAATGCACCAATAAGGTTACTGTTATAATATGCCTTTATATTATCTGTATGCTTATTTCCTCAAGATACATTTCTAAAAGGAAAATGGCTGGCTCAAATTTTCCTACAGATACCACGCCTAAGCTTCAAAAATGCACTGCTGGAGTTCCCATCATAGCTCCGTGGAAACAAATCTGACTGGCATCCATGAGGATGCAGGTTCGATCCCTGGCCTTCAGCACTGGGTTAAGGATCCAGAGTTTCCGGGAGCTGTGGTGTAGGTCGCTGATGTGGCTCAGATCCAGCATTACTGTGGCTGTGGTGTAGGCCAGAGGCTTTAGCTCCAATTCAACCCCTAACCTGGGAAACTCCATATGCCCTGGGTGCAGCCTTAAAAAGACAAAAGATAAAAAACAAAACAAAACAAAAAAACTGTTTATCCCCATGTTAGACATAAAAGAAATGAAGAGGATTAACCTGTTCAAGGTTACATAGCTTTTAAAACTCTGGATTCAAATAAGGATTCCTCAGGTGGTCGCTGATCTCATCTAACAAGCACATAAAAAGTGTATTAAACTCATATTGACTCTAGTTATGATCAAGTTAACTTCCAAGTCTTCCCAACCTTTGAGGTAATCATTTCCAAATAAGGAATCCTAAGACCTCATGTCACATATAGTTGGAAGCCCAGAGCTCTAACAACATTTCTGAGGCATATCAAGCATCCTATATTCTTATGATTATTTTTTGTTCTATGATTGATTGCTGCAGAACTCTTGTTTCAGTTCTTACAGTTGATACTTTTTTTTTTGACACCAATTCTTAGCAGGAATGGACCCTCACTCCCATCTTCCAAAGCCCGATCAATACAAAATTGCTGAAAAAGTTCACCAAAGATAGGATATTACCACAGGGGAAGGACAACACAGCTAGAACAATGAATAATGTTAATACTAAATATTACCCAGCTCTTATTTTAAAGATCCTTTGCTCTGACCACCTTTTGGGATTTCTTACTATTCATCTTCTCCCATAAACACCATTCAGCCATGATTAACTTCTCCCCAGCAATTCTCTCCCATGGCTGAGAATTTTTTTGTCTTTTTGTCTTTTTGCCTTTTTCTAGGGCCACACCCACGGCATATGGAGGTTCCCAGGCTAGGGGTCTAATTGGACCAGCCTACACCACAACCACAGCAAGGTGGGATCCAAGCCACATCTGCGAACTACACCACAGCTCAGGGCAACACAGGATCCTTAGCCCACTGAGCAAGGCCAGGGATCGAACCCACAACCTCATGGTTCCTAGTCAGATTCGTTAACCACTAAGCCGTGACTGAGAAATTTATTAAAATACTGAAGAAGTTTTATTAAATGTTCTCTGGGCCCACCTAGACCAAGTAACTTAGAATCCTTGCAAAGTGAAACCAAGAAATAAGTATTTTTTAAAAGTCACCCCCTGTTAATTTCTATGCACAGTTAGTTTGAAAATGACTGAATTAGACTCCCCAATCAATTCTCCTCCTTCCAGTTCCTGGTTCCTCTAGTCCTTTGGCTTATCAGCCAAAACCTTAGAGCTATTATTTTCCGCTTTTGCAGAGTAAGATATTTCTTTTTGTGTCATTCTCCACCCCCACCCATGCACAATGCCCTAAGGCACAACATTTTCATACTCAAAAAGGTAATTTCCTCAAAAAAAAAAAAGTTAAAGTCTCTCCTAAGGGAAAATCTGCCATTCTTCAAAGGCAACTTTGAAGAAACATCAGCCACTCTCAAACTATGGAGGTTTTTCTCTTTTCTTACTCATCTTTATAATAGTCTTCAACATATTTAGTAACAACCAGGCATTTCTATCCTTAGGCAGATCCCATAATAGTTGTGCACGAATAGCGATTTAAAAAAGACTTACCAAAATTGGGAAAGCCCAAACAATAAGTCAGAGAATCCTTTACTAATGGCTGTAGGGTTGAGGCCTCCAACTTACTCTCAGGATTTACAGGGAAGTGGATGAGAATCAGGATCCATTAATTGAATCAAGTCTTCCCTTTGTCACAGTATGCCTTATGGCAGACAGCTAAACTTTATATTTTTTGTTATATATTTTTCCAGATATTATATATACAAATTGTTTTTCTTATAATGATTTTTATTTTTCCCGTTATAGTTGGTTTACAATGTTCTGACACTTTCTATTGTACAGCAAAGTGACCCAGTCACACATACACATACATTCTTTTTCTCACATTATCCTTCATCATGTTCCATCATAAGTGACTAGTTATAGTTCCCTGTGCTATACAGCAGGATCTCATTGCTTATCCACTCCAAATGCAATAGTTTGCATCTATTAACTCCAAACTCCCAGTCTATCCCACTCCCTCCCCCTCCTTCTTGACAATCACAAGGCTGTTCTCCAAGACCATGAGTTCTTTTCTATGCTGTATATTTGATTCTAGATATAAGTACTATCATATGGTATTTGTCTCTCTCTTTCTGACTTACTTCACTTAGTATGAGAGTCTCTGGTTCCATCCATGTTGCTGCAAATGGCATTATTTTGTTCTTTTTTATGGCTGATTAGTATTCCATTGTTTATATGTATACCACATCTTCTTAATCCTTTCATCTGGACATTTAGTTTGTTTCCATGCCTTGGCTATTATGAATAGTGCTATAACATATGGGTGCATGTATCTTTTTCAATGAAAGCTTTGTCTGGATATATGCCCAAGAGTGGGATTGTTGGGTCATATGGTACTTCTATATTTAGTTTTCTGAGGTACCTCCGCAGTGGTTGTACTGATTTACAGTCCCACCAGCAGTATAGGAGGGTACCTTTTTCTCTACACCCTCTCCAGTACTTGTTATTTGTTGACTTATTAATGTTGGCCATTCTGAGAGGTGTGAGGTAGTACCTCATAGTAGTTTTGATTTGAATTTCTCTAATAATTAGTGATGTTGATCTAAACTTTAAATGCTAACCCCTCTACATGTATAGCTGGCAAGTGCCTTCTGCATAATCCCTAAAGATAACAAATGTCTGTCAAGATCATTCACTTACCTCCAAATGATTTGACATTTGAGGATCAAAATACAATTTCAAAGTAGGCCACTTTGAAATATATTAAAATTCATAGTTAAAACGTTGCTTATTACAAACTACATATGCTTAGAGGTCAAGCGAATGTCTTGGATTCACTTTAAACTTAACTGATTCTACAGTCCAGGATACTACCCATGGAAGGAAGTTTCATTAGGCATTTTTATAAAATAATAGACCTTTCATAGTGCAGTTAGGCACTAAACTCAGACCTGAGCATCCATCCCTGACAAGCAGGTGCAGTGGATGTTTTCTGTTGTTTCCATGGTGACATAAAAGGCCCAGTGGGGAAAATGAGAGGAAGTTCAAAAATGGTTTCATCCAAGTAGAACATATACTACTTAATATATATTTGAATATATGTAGAATATATACTTGATTGACTGGTCAAGGGCCTTAACCAGAATTTGCATCATTATCAAAAAATCCATTTGTTTAGTGAATGGCGTCTTTTAGAGCAAATTTCATGTATATTTCAATGAGAATATACCATGACCATTCTTCTCCCTTTTTTCTATCTCTTCCCAGCCTGCCTCTCCAGCATTGTAAAAGTACCCTCTTAAGAGTTTCTGAGCTTGTTCTGAGAAAGACACAGGATCTGGAGACTTCAACTAGTATGCTGAGTACCCAACAATGATCATGCCTACCAATAGATGCTAAGTCTCCCTGTGTCACCCACATAGAATAAAAGTTTACTATTGGCTGAGACCCCCTCAGGCTGTCTTCTTTTTTCCAGTCATTTCACATATTGTCTTCTGTTTATCTTGCAGAAGTTCATTTCATCTTCCACAATCACATTTCAAAAAAATATACTACAGTATCTATTGAGTTGTAATTACTTGTGAATGGTTCCACTACAGGATGGTTATTATGCTGCCTTAAATAACATTTTTTTAAAGAAAAAGGATGTAAAATTAACAGAAATAATCAGTCTAAAAGCTGGCTTCTGAATAATGGAAAAATATAAGGTACAGATTTATAACTAACACATCTAAACAAGAAGTTGATCCTAATAAAACAATGATGGTTATTTGTGTTTATTAGATGCTTCTCTTTTTATGCTCATACACAAATAGAGTTTTGGCATCATACAATTTTTTAAAAAGATACCTCTCACAGATGAAGGAAATAGGATATATGTGTTACCTTCCTTTCAATCAATGAACAAAAGTGATTTTTTATTGCTTCTCTTTTATGTTCAAAGATTTAATTATTTCTATGGTATGATAGAAGATGTTTTTATGGGAAAGCAAAAATAGATTTTTGAACCATTTTCTTTCCTTTATACTCCCAAAATCTGACTTCACATTTCAGAAAATAAGAAAGAACTATAGAAATAATTACATATATAGTAAGAAAAGAGTGCAGAAATGAGCTATTTACAACAAAAATCATTCCAAGTTTTCAAAATACATCTAAGCAATTGTTCTAATTTTCTCTTTTTCTTACTTAGAATTCCATCCCCAGAATGTGACAGTTTTAAAGAGGATGGCACTCTCAGAGAAAGAAGGACTGCTCTTTTATCAAAGGTATATATGTATGCCTATTCTTTTAAGACTTTACTTTTCAGAGCAGTATAAAATTCACAACAAAAATAAAAAACAGGAATAGAGATTTCCCAGATGCCCCCTGACTCCACACAGGCTTAGTCTGCTGATTGTTGGCACCAGACACCAGATGGCTGCATTGCTACCAAATATCAAGCTATATTGACATATCACCAGGCCCACAGTTTACATTACGATTCACTCTTAGTGTTGTGCATTTAATAGGTTTGGAAAGATGTACAATAATATAGATATCATTTTAATATGATGAAAAGTATTTTTATTGCCCTAAAAATTCTCTGGGCTCTTTCTTATGTATCCCTAATCTCCACCGTTATCCCTGGCAACCAACACATCAGTGTATTATCTCCATAATTTTGCCTTTTCCATAATGTCATAGAGTTGGTATCATAGAGTTTGTAGCCTTTTTCACCAGTGTGAGGTTAAAATCCATCCATATCTTCTCGTGGCTTGATAGCTTATTTCTTCTTAGCACTGAGTAGTAGTCCATTATCAGAATGTACTACAGTTTATGTATCCATTCACCTACTGAAGGACTATTGGTCAATTTCAAGTTTTAGTCATTATGAATAAACTCCTTAAACATCCATATGCATGTGTTTGTGTGGACAGGTGGTTTCACCTCCTTCAGGTAAATACCAAATTTTATGGTAAGTGTGATTAATTTTGTGAGAAACCACCAAACTGTCTTCCAAAGTGGCTGCACTAGTTTGCATTTCCCCCAGTAATGAATGGGAGTTCCTGATGCTTCACTTTATTGCCAGTATTTGGTTTCGTCAGTATTTGGAACAAAATGTGTTCCAAATTTTGACTATTTAGTAGGTATATAGGAAGACCTATATCTTTAAAGAATTCTGCTTATCATGCTCCAAATTATCTAATGGGTCTTTTTCCAAGTCAATTAAAGTTAAATTCTCAGAGCTCTAAGAATATAATATCTGAATTTAAAAGATCTTTCAGGAGTTCCCACTGTGGCACAGTTTGTTAAGAATCTTACAGCAATGGCTCTGGTCACTGTGGAAGTGTGGGTTTGATCCCCACCTCTTCACCCTGGGCTGGTGCAGTGGGTTAAATGATCTGGTGTTGCTGCAACTGTGTCACAGGTCGCAGCTGGAGTTTGGATTCAGTCCCTAGCCTGGGAACTTCCATATGGCACAAGTGTGGCCATTAAAAAAAAAATTAAAAATCCCTTTATTTCTACTCAAGATAAAATTAAGTAACTATCAAAAACTACCCTTCCATGTTTCTCTGACCTTTGCCTATGAGTTTATTCCTCTTCCTTAACTTCTTTCACTCTCTTCTTTTTTAATTCTTCAATTACATAACCTAAACTCAATCACTTGTGTTCTTACAGAGCACAGTTAAGGTCTGTGAGTGGAGCTGCAGCTCCTCTTTCTTGAGCTCTGTCTTAATTTTTAATACACAAAACAGCTTACAATGATAACAGTATTATACCTTTTCTGTGCTCATTTGGGCTAGTAACAGATACCTAATAGTATAGAGAAGAGATACAGTCAAAAGATTACTATACACTTACTTTATTAACACGTGACATTTCTTGTGGAATTGGAATGTCCTATGCTTTGTGCCACCCACTCTGAGTGACAGTCTTATCAAGTTCCTATGTTCCTAGTTGAAAGAGGCATTATCTCATGGCAGATTGCCTGGCATGCTCAGAGCTGCTGCAATGGGACTGTCTAAACATCTCCTAACCTTGGACATGCCGCTGATAGAACTCCAGTTCAATTCTAATGGCAGTAGAAAAAGAATAAGACAGGATGGAAATGAGCACCCTTCTTGGGCAATGAAAGGAGGTAAAAAGAGTGAGCAGACAATTGTACCCAATATCTCTAAGAATTTAATTATTACTTAAACAGAAAAACAGAGTAAAAGGGATCCATAGACTCAACCAGAGCAATTAAATGCTACTTTGTCTACCTAAAGAAAAAGATATTTTAAATAGTAAGTTGGTGCTCACAAAGTTTTTTTTTTTTTTTTTTTTTGCCTTTTGTCATTTTATGGCCGCACCCGCGGCATGTGGAGGTTCCCAGGCTAGGGGTCTAATCGGAGCTGTAGCCACTGGCCTGCGCCACAGCCACAGCAACGCAGGATCCGAGCCGCGTCAGCAACCTACACCACAGCTCACGGCAACGCCGGATCGTTAACCCACTGAGCAAGGGCAGGGATCGAACCCGCAACCACATGGTTCCTAGTTGGATTCGTTAACCACTGCCACGACGGGAACTCCTGTGCTCACAAAGTTTTAAAATTCCTTTCAGGATAATTCAGATTAACCACAACAACAAAATCAAAGGTCACTGAGACAGTTCCATTTTTCAATAACAAATATTCATTTGAAAAGTAATTCAAATGAAATAGTTTTGGGAATGTTTACGGCACCGATTTTCCTTTTTTTCCACTTCTCCCTCTCTCCCTCTCTTCATCTCTTCTTTGCCACCACTCCCAAGTATACTCTCCAGGCAAGCAAAGCTCCTTGAAAAGAACTTAACAGGCACACAAAAAGGAATGTCAGATGTAGCCACCTCAGTTCAGAGAAATTCCCCCTACACACACTGAAGAGCTCATATATCTGACCAGAGAAAAATCTAGTTAAGGAGTCATTTCCAGCCATCTCTTCCAGACACAATTAATGTTTATAGGGAAAACTATATTTTTATAAGAACGGAAAACAGATTTTATCAGTTGTCGGAGATTGTTGTTTTTATTATTTTGGCAGTGATATCAACTTGCTTTTACCTGATAAGGACTGTCAGTGCTTTTACCTGACAATTCCATGGATAAAATCAAGTTGGAGTGAGCCCCAAATGCATTTCTTAGGCATTGGTTTTCCCAAGCTGCAGCTTCCTGATGATATAGTGTGTAGAAGTATAAATAGCCAACAGATAAAATGTGGCCGATTAGAAGAGAGTCCATGGAAAGTTTCCTCCACTCATAATGCTTTTACTTCTCATCCTTTAAAGGGCTTGCTTTCTGAGCTAAGACTTGGGAAATGAGGCAAAGAATAAGGGTGATTACTTACTCTCCTCTAATCAGTTATTTTGATGTCACCTCCTATTCCTTAGCTTTAAAATTTTTGCAGCTTAAATTATCAACATATTTATCACTATAACAGTAGCATCAAAAAAATAAGAAAACCAACAAACAACAACCAGATAGATAATATACATATGAATATATAGATACACAGAGAAAGAGAACTTCACATTCTAAGACAAATTCTTTTTAAAGTCTCCTGTATTAGATGTATTCTTACAAAGAGTCCATATAAATATAGAGTTAATAATAATGAGTAACAAGCATTAAGAATCTGAAACATTTTAACTTTATGCAAGGCCATGTCTACCACTTTCTGGCTTCCTGCCTCTTCCTCACCTAGGAGCCACCAGAGGGGATCTGGGCTGTTGTTCAATGAAACTTCTCTCTGATTTTCCCCCAAATTCTTCTCTACCAACTTCATCTCTCATGTTCCTTAGTTAGGAAACATTCCCTTTGCCTCATTTCTACCTCAGTGTAAAGTATCCGTTTTCCCTGGTTCCCATCCCAGAATGGGAGAACATTTTTCATCTTCTTTCATCAGTGCAGAAGTCTTAAACATGGTAGAAAAGAAAGGACAGATTTTAAGTGAGACTTTTGAGATAAAAAAAAAAAAATCAGTTAAAAACTTGGCCCTACAAATGTAGGAGGTAAAACTGAAGAAGGAAATCAACAGTGAATCAAATATTTTGATTTAATATCTAACTGGCTGTCATAGAAGTTTATATTATATGCATTTTTCTTTTTAATTTTTTATTATTATTAGAGTTGAATTACAATGTCTTGTCAAGTTCTGCTGTACAGCAAAGTGACCCAATCACACACATTTCCCTGTGCTGTACAGTAGGATCCCATAGCATTTTGCTTTTTAAAAATGACCTCAGTCACGATAGGCCCATTGCAAATTGTTCAGGGGGCTGAACTTATATTTGATCTAGTCTAAAGAATCCATCATTAGATAGCAATACTAGTATATGTAAAATATAAAGAAAATTGAGTAGTGATTCCACTACTCTATAGGTTTTCTCCCTCTCCCCTTCTATTTCAGCCTTTGTGTACTCAGATATTAGTAAGAAGCTTTATCATAGAATATTTTGATAGAATTAATTTGCCCAGTGAAACTGCAATGTCCTTTATCTTCTTGGACATTTATGATTTTCTAACTGAAAGAAATGAACATCTTAATAATTAACACACATAATCATCACAATCTCATAATTTTCCCACTTCCTTGTCTTATGGACTAAGGTGCATTTGAATATATGTAAGCTCATTTAAACAGCAAAATATCACTTTGAATTAGGTGTTTGTGGAGGTGAAAAGACTGAATGGCCATGAACCAATGCCTGGAGTTTTTTCATTTCATACAATGTCACTCATTATGGCTATTACCAAAGTCATTTTAATAGCTAGAGACTGACCTCATCAAAGACCTAGGGTACAGATATTTCTATTCAGTGCTTTTCCTACTTTTATTGCTATACTTGTTGGTGGGATTACATATAAAGAAACTGAATTCTTGCTCTGAAAATAGATTCTACTATGTGACTTGGATCGAATTAATTTACCTTAACTTCTTCACTTGTAAGATGGGCATAATGGTATAATCTTCCTAATAGAGTTTTTGTAGGAATTATGTAAGACAGTTTAACTCACTCACCAGCTTTTTATAAATGTTATCATCATAATCATTATCATTATTCTCTTGATTGATGATCACAGTAATATTTCTTAGTTCTCTGATTGGACTATTCTAATATGATCTAATTCCTATAAAAGCAAGTCAACAGACAGATCAATTTGTATTGTCCTATCTCTACTCTCACTTGATATATTGCCTATTCTTGTATAACACAAACTTAAATCAATAACCACTTTCCAATTATATTTAATGCATGTGCTTCAAAAATGCAATCAGAGCAAAGACACGTATACCAGCATAGTAAATTGCAAGACTGTTCATAATAGAGGAAAAATCAGTAATTTACAAATAATCTAAATTATCATCAATAAAAATTAAAGATACCAATTACGGTTCAATCTCATAATAAAATACAATATAATTTTTAAGGCAGAAGAAGAGGCTCTGTGTACTTTGAGATGAAGGAAAAAAACATGAAATGTTTATTAAAAATGTTTTAGAAAACAGTATGCATGCTGTAATATTATTGATATCATATTAAATATGAGAAATATCATATATAGCATGTGCATACATACACATTTTTATCATATGGGATTACCATATTATGTAAAGATTAACGTCACAGTTTGAAAATTTAGTTTCTTTGGTATTTCATGCACTGTTTTATATGTACTGTATGATTTGTGTTCAACAGGGATTTAGGAGTTGTAGCACTTAAAAATCACCATTCTCACCTCCACATATGGTAGCAAAAATAATTCTTATAAATGAACCGCCCTCTTTTAGGTCTCAAGATGCTTCTATTTACTATTTTAATACCTTCTCTAAGGGGTTGACTAATCAAATCCTCAAGGGAAAAAATGAATTTAACAGAAAAGGTGGCATACAAAGCAAGAGGAAAAAAATACATGTAAAGGCTATGAGCAAGATTTTTTTTTTGTCTTTTTAGGGCCACACCTGCAGCATACGGAGGTTCCCAGGCTAGGGGTTGAATCAGAGCTATAGTTGCTGGCCTATACCAAAGCCACAGCAACACTGGATCAGAGCCGCATCTGCAACCTACACCACAGCTCACCACAACACCAGATCTTTAACCCACTGAGTGAGGCCAGGGATTGAACCTGAGTCCTCATGGATAGTAGTCAGGTTCGTTAACCACTGAGCCATGACAGGAACTCCTATAAGCAAGATTCTACAGAGGCAAATAAAAACTTACAGTTATAACTAGAAAGATTCCTGAGATGCAGAGGTGATTCCTGAGATGCAGAAGAATAAAGCTATGGGCAACACCTACTAAACAAGCATCAAATAAGAACAATATTTTTTTAAATTTTCAATTTTTTTTAATTTTCTGTATCTTTTGCCACTTCCAAAATTTAAGTTAAACTCAACTCTGCTGTGAAGCTTCATGGATTAACTCAATCCAAGAAGGTGCATACATAGTCATTTGAAATCTGTACTTTTACTATTATGTATACATTAATACCTACCATATGATCCGGCAATCCCAGTCCTGGGCATATAGCCAGAGAAAACCATAATTCAAAAACCTACATGCACTCCAATGTTCATTGCACACTATTTTCTATAGATGTGAAAGCAACCTAAATGTCCACCAACAGAAGAATGGATAAAGAAGATATGGTACATACATACAATGGAATAGTACTCAACCATCAAAAAAGAAATAATGCCATTTGCAGTTACATGGATGGACCTAGAGATTATCAAACTAAGTGAAGTAAGTGAGAAAGAGAAAGACAAGTATCATATGATATCACTTATATGTAGAATCTAATAAAAATGATACATAAAATCTTATTTATAAAATAATATAAATCTTATTTATAAAATAGAAATATACTCACCAATCTTATGGTTATCATAGGTGAAATCCTTCGGTGGGAGGAGGAATTGAAAGGATGGGAATAACATAGTCACACTACTGTATAAAATAGATGATTTAACAATCTACTTCCCTACTATATAGCACAGGAAAATCTACTCAACAGTGTGTAATAACCTATGTAGGGAAAAAAGAATGTATATATTTATAAGTATAACTGATTCACTTTGCTGTACACCTGAAACTAATACATTATGTCAACTATACTCCAATAAAATTTCTAACAATAAAATAAAATAATTAAAAATAAAATAAAAAGATTGTTTTTATTATGAGTGTTATTACAGGACAGTCCACATCCATTGAAATTGTAATTAAATCTTATTTATTTTTTTGGTCTTTTTGTTTTTTTAGGGTGGCACCCACGGCATATGGAGGTTCCCAGGCTAGGGGTCCAATCAGAGATGTAGCCACCAACCTACACCAGAGCCATAGCAATGCAGGATCCGAGCGGAGTCCGCAACCTACACCACAGCTCACAGCAACACCAGATCCTTAACCCACTGAGCAAAACCTGTCCTCATCAATGCTAGTGGGGTTTGCTAACTGCTGAGCCACAACGGGAACTCCTAAAATTTTTTAAGTTCAAGAAAAATATTATATTATTCAACCTAAGACAGCCACCATAAATATTTTGTCCTATTTCTTTCTAAATATTTTTACATTTCACAGATCTGGATTTTCTTTCAGTTTTATATTGTTTTCTTCATAGTGAATATACAATTTCCTCTTATTATTATAGCTCATGTATCTGCATATTAAAATAGACCCATTGACATAATTTAATAACTCTATTATGTTTACATATCATGTTTATTTTACCATTATTTTTGTTAAATAGCTCAGTTGTTCTACATTTTTTACTATTATAAAAATCTTTCTGCAGAAAGTCTTCTTTGAAAAGTTAAAAGTGACTTATATTGAATAATGTTCCAGAAATGGCCAAAGTATTTCTAAATTTCAAAGATCTTAATATATGTCTACAAATTTCTTTCCAAAATAATTTTGCTCTATTTGATCTACATGGCTGCACTTGCCTCTTTCTGTGTAACTGACTTTCAAGGTTCTCAAGAACTTTTAAAATCTCTCTTAAAATAAGAAACAAACATTCTCATTATTTTTATCACAATATTTTGTGCATCTTGCTTTATATACAATGGCATTTTATCAATATCATACACTGATGCATTACCCTAAGAATACACTCAGTTAGACTATAATACATAAAACTGATGAGAAGCAAAAGTAAACCTTATCTTTGTGTGTCTCTGCCTGCCACTCCCAATTCTCCCTTTTAAAAAAATAATTAATAAATGAAAGCAGAGACATAAGCAGATAATAAAGAAGTTAGACCTTTGAGAAGAATATATCATATTGATGAATTGCTATAATCAATGTTTTAAATGTATGGATATAATTAGATTTAAATTATACAGTGCAAGAAAAGGTTTTAGTGTATTGAATAAAAGCTCCACAAGAGCATGTTTTATTACTTAGAATGAAATATAAATGAAAAGAAAGCCAAAGAAATTTAATAGCAGTTGTATAGAGAAAAGCTAAAAATTTTTAACAATATTAAAATTTTATTTTCACAGAAAGTTGAAGAACAATATAAACCAGGTCTGAGTTTCAGCTGCAACAATGTCCCACTGCAGATTTATAGCACTGCACCAAAACTATCACAATAATAAAGTATTTTATATTATTAACATAGAGATATACAGTTGATTTAATAAATAATGTGATAAGAATCCTTGGCATAACGCTAAAAAATAAAAAGTGAATAAGATGCGGTTAGAAATACCACGGTAACCTAGGTGTCTGAGAATGTAGCACTGGGATGTTAAAAAGTGAAAATGAGTTTTAGGAGTTCCCATCATGGCTCAGTGCTTAACGAATCCGACTAGGAACCATAAGGTGCAGGTTCGATCCCTGGCCTCACTCAGTGGGTAAAGGCTCAGGCATGGCCGTGAGCTGTGGTGTAGGTTGCAGATGTGCTCGGATCCCATGTTGCTGAGGCTGTGGTGTAGGCTGGTGGCTACAGTTCTGATTTGACCTCTAGCCTGGGAATCTCCATATGCTGTGAGAGCGGCCCTAGAAAAAAGCAAAAAGACTAAAAAAAAAATGGGTTTTAGGTGGTCCAATAACAAAATCTCACCTGGACAAAAGAACTGAATCAATTGAAAAAGAGAAAAAAAGAACCAGCTAAGAAAACGAAATGTAAGGATTGTGATTTATATCTTTAAGAAAAATGGACTCCATTTTTTTTTTCTTTTTAGGACCACACCCATGGCATTTGGAAGTTTCTAGGCTAGGGTCGAACTGGAGCTGCACCTGCAGGCCTACACCACAGCCACAGGATACAAGCCACATCTACAACCTATGCCACAGCTTGCAGCAACACCAGATCCTTGACCCACTGATCAGGGCCAGGGATGGAACCCACACCCTCATGAATACTAGATGGGTTCTTAACCCACTGAGCCACAACATTAACTCTGCGAACTCCAAATACTAATTCTCAGAATTAGGTTAAGTCACAAAAGGCACAGAACTAGTAGAAAGCATTACAAAAGGCAGAAACTGTTTCTGAAACACTCAAGGTATGAAAGAGCAAAGCAAAATTATTGTTTTATACACAAAGCTCTCCCAGGGGGAAAAATAGAAAACATGCATGCCAGTTCCCTAGTTCAAAAATTCACCAATTAATGCACTCTCTTGTCCCTGAGATGATTAAATGTGGGGATGAAGGGCACACAGGAATTTCATCCTTGTGGAACCTTTGCCACCTAGAAGGAAATATCAAGTATAGGAAAAAAGTGTGCTTCCCACTGAATATACTCAACCTCTCAGTTCCATTTTTTCCTTCAGATTTAACCATTATAATGGCCACCCAGTGAAATCCAAATCCGTCAGAGCAGTCCTGACATTAAGCATTCATCATACCTGAATCCCTAGAGACATCTAGTCTCCTATTTCAGGAAATCATATTTGCGACATTGCTGTCTTCTTAAAATATTTAGAAATTTGTTCCATCAGAACTTCGCTTATCTCTAAAGAGCAGGCTTTTCCACCCTGTTCCACAGTGACTACATTTACTATGGAATTACTTCAGCCTGTGAAACTTGCCTCTAAGGAAGTTTTGCATCTTTCTTTATATATTATTCAACTCACTTTTATTAGATTCCTCAATAGGAGTGCTTGAGATGCTGCTGAAAAGTACGACCTAGCTAGATTCCTTTCCTCTCTCATGTACTCTTTTTCATTCTTTCTACAATGATTGGAGGTGCCCTAGTGTACTATTTAATTATTTTTTACCATCAGATTAATGTTGGCCAAGAGGTAGGAGAGGGATAATGGGGAACTGCTGATAATGAGTATGGAATTTTTGTTAAGGAGATTGATGAAAAAAAATGTTCTCGGATTAGGTAATGGTTACACAACTTTGTGAGTATACTAAAGACCACTGAATTACACACTTTGAAATGTGTTATTGTATTATATACACACTCACAGTCAAATGATTTACTGTTATCTGATTGGTTCGTTGATTTTCTAGCTGTTAATAAAAATAACCTGCAACAACCTTAAAAGAGCTTTTTTCGGGGAGTTCCTGTGGGAACAAATCTGACTAGCATCCATGATCCCTGGCCTTGTTCAGTGGGTTAAGGATCTGGCATTGCCTTGTGCTGTGGTGAAGTCACAGATGTGGCTCAGATCTGGCATTGCTGTGGCTGTGGCGTAGGCCAGCTGCTACAGCTCCAATTCAACCCCTGGCCTGGGACCTCCATATGCTGTGGGTATGGCCCTAAAAAGACAAAAAAAAAGAGAAAATGGCTTTTTGTGTATTCTGAGTTTGAAGAAATATATACTTATGAGAAGAAGAGCCATTTCTTTTCATTATTGGCAACAGGAGTTATACATATGGAAAGGGGGAAAACAGTGTTTCCTGTGGTGCTGCATTGAAGTTAATACAAATTCAATTATTACAGAGATAAGTAGAGGAATAGATAGGTGCCTCTATAAATGTATAAGTGTGTGCATGTATGTATGTGTATGTGTGTGTGTGTGTGTGTGTGTGTGTGTACATGCACATATTTTATACTTCTATCTGCTGAGTGGACCTAGAGGAAATGACAAAGCAATAATAATGAACACATTTATTCCCCAGACTTTAGCTTCTAAATATCATTCTCTAATAGAAGGAACTAGGACTCAATGAAGTAAATACTAATCCCAGGTCTGGGACAGAGAAAATCCAACATGACGCTGGAACATTTTCACTATAAATTAAAAGCTGTGCAGAGATCCGACTAGTATCCACTAGGATGCCGGTTCAATCCCTGGCCTCACTCAGTGGGTTAAGGATTTGGCATTGCCGTGAGCTGTGGTGTAGGTCACAGACAGGGTTCAGATTTGGCAATGCTGTGTTGTGGCTAGGCCAGCAGCTATAGCTCCGATTCAACCCCTAGCCCAGAAACTTCCATATGCCACAGGTGCAACCCTAAAAAGCAAATAAATAAGTAAATAATACGCAATAAATCATGAAGGTGAGCAAAAAGATTGTAAAAGTTCCCACTAGCCAAATCTAGGTCATCATCATAATAACAATAAATAACTGAATAAAATAGAAATCCATGAATCTATATGAATATTCAAAAATAACCTAATCAATAACAGACAGGAGAGACCAGAAATCTGTCAATAGAATGAGAAATAATAAATAGAAGAAACGATAGAGTTAGAAATCATTATCAAAATTTTTATAAATAATCACAACCCTGTGAATCAACTATACTTCAATAAAACTTTAAAAAATGAAAAGAAAGTTTGCTAAATTTAATGAATGAAAGCTTGATGAGGAATAAGATGTTTACATACTGTTAAGTTGCCTACTCACATGTTAAAGATTTATTATAAATGGAAAAACAATTTATAGTGAAGAAAACTTGCAAACACCACCTGAACACATGACCAAAGGTAACACTATCAGTATTGGAACATATTGACATTATATGCCTCCTTCTATGAGAGGTGAAAAGAACACAGGATTATTTTTGTAGTATTCTTACAAGAAAACATACATAACCACAAGTTATAGATTTATTATAAATGGAAAAACAATGTATAGTGAAGAAACATTGCAAAAACCTCCTAAACACATGACCAAAGGTAACGTAATCAGTACTGGAACAAACTGACATTATACGCCTTCTTCCATGAGAAATGAGAAGTATACAGCATCCTTTTTGTGGTATTCTTGCAAAAAAAAACCCATAACCCAAATCAAATCACAAGGAAAAACCAGAAACACTCAAACTGCAGAATAATCTATAAAATTATTATTGTTATTATTATTATAGCCACATATTCTTTTTAATAAGGTCAAAGTCAAGAAAGACTTGAGAATCTTTTCCAGATTAATGGAGATGAACTAAACACGATAAGTAAATGCAACATGTGATCTAGTTTATTCATTTATTTATTTACTTTGTCTTTTTAGGGCCACATCCATGGCACATGGAATTTCCTGGGCTAGGAGTCAAATCAGAGCTATACCTGCCAGCCTACACCACAGCCACAGCAATGCAGGATCTGAGCCTCACCTGCGAATTACACCACAGTTCACAGCAACACCAGATCCTTAACTCACTGAGAGATGCCAGGTATAGAACCCGGGTCCTCATGGATACTAGTCTGTTTTATTAACCCCTGAGACACTATGGGAACTCCTGATAAGATCTAGTTTAGATGCTTTGCTGAGGGTAGAAAAACTATAAAAAAACGTTACAGGGACAACTAGAAATTTTTAATATGTACTCTGGATTGGATAACATATTGTAACAATGTTCAAATTATTGATATTTATAAGTATTTAGGGGTAGAGATAAAATGCCTCCATTGGCTTTCAAATGATTCAAAAGAAAAAAATGTGCATACCTTGGAATGTGGTGACAAATATTTATGCATAAATAGATGTTTGTGTGTGTTGTGCACACGTGTGTGTGAAGAAGAAGATGCTACAGTAAATGAGGCAAAATTGAACACTTGCTAAGTCTGGTTTTAAAGTATCAAGAAATATGCTATACATTTGAAATCATACTAAAAGAAAATTTTACAAACAAAAATATAATAATTTGCATAAAAATAAACAAAGTAAACATGTCAAAATACAAATTATAGTTTGTGCTGGTACTAAAAAGTGTAGGTAACTTTTATTTGCTTCCCTTTCTCTGATTTTACTCATAACCATCTTTAAAACTATACTGTAGGAGTTCCCAACTGGCCTAATGGTTAAGGATTTGCCATTGTCGGTGCTGTGGCTTGGGTTCAATCCCTGGCCCAGGAACCTCTGCATGCCATGGTTGTGGCCAAAAAAAAAAGGTATGTTGTAAATAATCTACTGAAAAATTAGTGGTGCTGGAGTACATATCTCTCTTCTAAATTCTGTTCAATCTTCAACTTGACTCTTACAGTAAAATGTGGCATTGCCAGATATATTTCAATTTCTTTTATTATTTATTTGTTATTATTTATTTGTTTTTAACTTTTTTATTGATTTAGGTCTTTTTACTGCAATATTTCAGACACAGCCTTTGGCAGAAAGTTTTTCGCTAACCTACATGAAACATGAATTACAGTTTTCTTTTCTTGAGAGAATAAAATCCTTAATTTATTTTGGAGATTGACAATAAAGGACAGAAGATGTCAACAGAAACCATGATTTCAGAGACAAAAGATACTTGAACTGAAGCTATCTATTGCTCCATGTCAATTCACTCTTGGCTATACAGCTTTTTCCCACTAAATGTAACAAGTCTGTTCCTTGTACTGTCAGATGTGCAAGGTAAATCCACAATTCTCTTCCTTAGCCCCACCTGGAAAAGTCAGAGTCTATGTGCCTAGACCCAAATCTCAGAGATGCTTAAACTCTGTGCCTATCTGTTTTGATCTTCTCAGGAACACACCTGACCTGCAGTTACAGGAGGCTAACAGTACTACCGCATTTTATGTAAGAGACTTGACTATCCCTGGATTTTGCTACCTGCCTTTGAGGCGAAGGAAGTGTTGTAGGCTGCTGCAACCAAATTCCCCACAGGATACAGAGCGATGACCATATTCCAAAATTGTCAAAATACAGACAAGGCTTTTAGAGGCATTTAGGAAGATGTCCACAAAATAGGAGAATATCATTTCTTTTGTAGCCATTTTTGACAATGCAATTATTCTACTGAATTTTTGGTGGCATTAGACTGAAAGTCCTATCTCACCTAGGGCAAGGACTGCTTTTTAAAAAAGCAAGAATTGTTTTTATTCAAAAAGTCTGTAACTGCATTTTTAAATCAAAGAAACAAAGTGACTAGTCCTAATTTCCAAATTAATTACTTTAGGCAAAAAGTCACTGAGGTTAGATCCTCTGCCCATTTTTGGATGGGGTTGTTTGTTTCTTTAGTGTTGAGCTGTAGGAGGTGTTTGTAAATTTTGGAGATTAATCCCTTGTCAGTTGAATCATTTGCAAATATTTTCTCCCATTCTGTGGGTTGTCTTTTCGTTTTGTTTAGGGTTTCCTTAGCTGTGCAGAAACTTTGAAGTTTAATTAAGTCCCATTGGTTTATTTCTCTTTTTATTGTCCTTACTCTGACACATGGATCTGAGAAGATGTTGCTAT